>JAPMOQ010053354.1:21429-43426 GCA_026543055.1 Argiope trifasciata | reverse complement strand
AGATAAGAGATATAAAAGAGTACTTTTTTGAGATAAGAGATATAAAAGAGTGCTTTAATTTTGTATATACATAAACGATAGCTGATGTTCCAGTTCATTAATTTCGTGTCAAATTTGCAACATACCAACAGGAAAATCATGAATAAAAATCCTTTCGCCTGACTGTTTAGGTTTCGGTTTATTGTATTCAGAAGAATAATTCCACACGGAAAGTAGACGTAATTCCAGAAAAACAGTTTTTTCGATTCGGAGAGATCTGAAACGTGAAGATATATTTATAAAAAATCTGAATATCGAATATTTTGACTGTAACATAGCTTATTGATTTATCACTTGGAACATGAAAAAAAATTAAAAATGCACTGCAATGCGAACTGATTTTAAGTTGAAAACTTCTATAACGAAGAGAATAAGTTAATTTAACTAAAGTTAATGTAAGTAATAAGTTAATGTAACTAAAAAATAAGTTCAACAACTAAAATTAAAAAATAATTTATCCTTTTTTTATTTTGTATAATATTAGACATTTTGTTATTCAATGATTGTTCCAAGAATTCTATTAATTTAGCAGGCAAAGAAAAAAATAAAGAGTAATCGTTTTTAGAACTGAGAATAATTAAGTTGATATCAAAATAAGAACACTGGCTAAACCAGATCGAAATACCTTTCGTGGAATCAAACAAAATTTACACCCTAAGAATAATGATATAGAAAAAAAACGGGATGAAAACCCATAAAAAAGGTAAGTGCACGATAAAAGATTTAATGGCTGGGAGGATGTAACGCAGAGCTGTGGATTGATAAGTTACAGATGAGAGTAGTGTTTCGATCAAAGCTGTAATGAAGTATGAATCAGAGGAATAAACATCTGATGCAATAAGCGATATTTCGTCAGATCTACCTCATTAAAAAAAGCGCAAACAAGTCAGACGATTTTATTTCATTTTTTTGTATTTTAAATAGATTCATTTCGGCACGTGCGGTATTGTTGCCAATGCAACGGCTGGAACGTAACCATGACGACGATACTATAAGAGCCACGTTTGAAATCCGGAAAACGATGGTGGCGAAAGTAAAAATCGATATTCTTCAGTTGGTAATGCATATGTGATTTATGAAGGTAAACATGATAGGAATTGGCATCCATAAAATTATTTTGATAATTTCTGATGACATCGATTTCGCCTGAAAAAAATTGCCACAGTTTCGAAATTGGGAATCAAATGCAAAAAAGAAGCTCTGATTTAAAATAAATACAAATAATTATATTTTTAAATTATTATTCAGCATTTTTAGTGGAATTTGTTAACTCAGATTAGTGTTCTAATTAATTAAGTCATCTTAACATAGTCTGATAAATCCTATTTAACATTTGACATATTTGTAGGAGTATTTCAGGAGACGCTTTTTAATTCTTTTTTGATGTATAGGATGATTTTGTTTTATAAATTAAATAGATACTATGTATATTTGGTTATATCTCTACTTTTAGTTTTACTCTGAAAGATTGTTCCATCTGTTCTCATGTATGTGGAAGTAGTTATTCAAAATCGCGTTCAATCAAATAAATAAATTTTCTATGCAATTTTTTACATCAACTACCAATAAGTATTAAATTAAATTGATTAGAAATAAAAAGTCTAAATTAGATTATCTTCATAATGTGTACGAATCTGAACATAAAACTCGATTAGTATTTTAGTGTTGTGAAAAATGGTGATAAAGCCTGCAGGTTTAAATGAAATTCCTCAGAAATAACTGATGACTTCATTAATAGGTTACACAAGTTCTATACGACCCTTTTGAGATTTAATGTAATAAATCTTTTCATCGAGATTTTTAAAGCCGATTAATTTACGTATAAAATATTGACGTCACTTTGAATCGAATTTGCCGAAAATTTTTCATGTAAATTATATGAATTCTATTGCGTTTGAAAGATATATTAGTAATAAATTCCTCTCCTAAGTAATGTCATTAATTATCTAAGCGCAGCCACTTACCAAGTAATACCATTGTCATGGCGTTACTCTTTTCACCTGTTATGTTCAGAGTTTATGAACCTTGAGTTCAAGAACTCCGTGACTCTCCACTTGAATCGGTAAATCTATACATAACTACAACTTCAATAAAAAGCTAAGGTATAAAATTTCATTTATGCAGAGCTTTGAATTTTTCGAATTATCACATGATAATGTTGGTATTTCTAGACAGTCACTACATCACCACCTTAGTTCAAACTCTGATAGATATATATATATATAATATACGCTTTAAATGCATGGATTTTTATGAGATTTTGTGTGACCAAATTTCAGCTACCTAACTCTTTGCGCTGTATAATGATCACTTTCACTTGGACAGACATATAAGCTTTGTCTGATTAGATTTTGTTCAAAATTTAGAAGAAAAAAAGCCCTCATATTTGGTAAGTGTAAAGACCATATTCCAAATTTCATTTAACTAGCTCAAACCGTTTTTTGAGCTATCGGCTTCACAAACAAAACGGAAGTCAGACTGGCAAATTCAAAATATCAGGCAAGTTTTTCAGAAATGTGGAAAATAATTTAAAATTTCAAATTCGAATTTTAAAAAAAAAATCCTTTTTTTTTGTATATTTTGAACGTAGGTAATAAAAATTAAATTTCCAAATATTTTGACATAACAGTTTTTATAAATTGGAGTATTTCGTTTATTAGAAGAAGTAAAAATCGCTATGAAAAGATTACATAGTCTTTGACAGAGAAGAAAGTCTGACTTGAGCGACAAAAATGGCAATTAATTATTAGTATTTCTTAAATACTATCTAAGAAAGATCTTATAAAAATGTATTAATAAAAAATTAATGGAAGGGTTAATGTTTTTTTTTCTCAATGACTTTTTATAAAAATGTCAGTTTATAAAAACTATTTTTAAACCCTTTTCTAGCTTCTTAGTTACACCATTGAGTAAATTTTGTACAAATATTTCTTTTATATAAAATTAAATTTCTCCTTTAATTTTGATAACAATATGGAACTCGTTAATTTTATTTGAGTGAAACTCAAATTAATTTCATAGTTTCTTCAAATCTTTTAACCTCTCAATTTTATAACTTTTTAAATTATCTTTTAAAATGTTACATGTTTGCTTAAAATTGCTCCCTATGTAGAGTTTTTATTTATTTATTTATTTTTAGTATTCTTTACTTTCTAGTGAAGGAGGTTAAACACAGAAAAAGTACTGTAATAGCTAAAACCTTCGAACTCGAGATTTTGGCAAGTCCACACACTTCAGATTTTCCATTAGTTTGAAAAACATGTTTTTGGAATTAACTCTGTCCGTAAAATTAATGAAATTTGACATAATATTCTATACACAAAATTTGTAATTTGAATTAAATTTTCATTAAATGACTAATGAAATTTGATGTATGTTCCTTAAATTAAATTTGTAGATATTTATTAAATTAAATCTCTTCAGAGTAAGTCTGTCCTTCCAGTTATCTGAATATCAGTTAACACGATTAACTACAAAACGAAGAAAACTAGACGGGCAAAATTTCCCAAGCAACTTTAGCATCTAAAATGTAGATGCGTTACAAATTTGGAATCGATTCTGTCAAGGGGTTTATCGACTATCTGTATTTTCAAAACATCGCTATAACTGGAAAGAGCACTGACCTAAAGATATGAAATTCGGTTTGGTACTTTACGATTATAATTTAAGTTCTATACCATAATTTGGTTTCCATCAATCTGAATAAAAGCCATCCAAAATGCATACTATTTTTGCACTTCTTATAAAAATTATTAGTTAAAAATTAATTTTACAGAAAATCTAACTTTCTAAAATTCAGTTTCTGTTTCTGAATTTCATGTTCTGAAATTATTGAAAGTAACAAGGAGTAAAAATCAAATTTGGTAATAGCATTCTGAGTTCAATGCAATTTTTAGTCAATTAAATTGCAGTTTATTGAAAACTAGCCACTTTTGGCTGCCAGCTGGTTCGCCATGAATAATGCGTTCTAAAATTTTCAATTAAATCACATATTCATTATCCTTGAAGTAATTCCGGGCATTGATTGACCTGAAATTAATATTTTCTTTTAGATGATGGACGGAAAGTTCTAAAAGTAACCTTTTCCTAATAATATTCTTTAATTTTATAAATCCGTCAGTTTTAATCATCGGTTATGCTTCCAAAATATTAAAAATGTTTTTTTAAAGAAAGCGAAAAAGGGTAAAAAATATTAAATTAATGATACAGATATTGCAAACGATTACATAAATATGCCATTAAGTCGGGATTTCAATGCATATCCTGTTTAAATTCAATCAGGTTTACCGTAAATAAAGATTTATTGAGTTAATGATATAAATATTGCAAACGATTGCAGAAACCTTTGCTTTGCATTTATTTTTTAAAGAAAATATCACATTTTATATTTCTTTTATTTTATCCAGTCATGTGCTAAAAGTTGACAATTTCTTTAGATTTATTTTGCGATGATAGTTGTTTTTTTTTTATTTGAACTTCCGTCAACGTTTTCTTTTATTTTATCCAGTCACGTGCTAAAAAAACATAGTCAAAATATTTCTTTAAAAATTCCTTAAAAATAGGAGCTTAAGTTATACATTAAAATACTTATACCATTAGAAAGCTAATTTTTTTTAATCTTTAAATTGATGTAAAAATCATGTTTGTCCGATAATATTTTCGGAAGTTGTAGCGGAAAAACGTCGAAATTTCGCTTAAATTTTAATTTATTCAAACTCTAATTAAAAATTCGAAAAAAGGGCTCCGAGGTGCACATTCCCGACTTCCAAGGTATTCATGTACCAAATTTGATAGCTGTAAGTCCAACGGTCTGGCCTGTAGAGCGCCAAAACACACACACACATTGAGCTTTATTATAAGTACAGATATACCAATTTGGAAATATCAGCATACTGTAAATGAATTTTTAGAAAACACTACAGCACAGCTTTTATTGAGATTTTGCTTTAAATTTATTACGCCTGGCCACTTTACCAAGGGTAGAGACCTTTGCATTGCGCATTACATGTTTCCTCTAAAAAATGAATCAATTTAATTTTACAACTTAGTGCGTGTTATTGATTCATTTTACGTTAATTAATTTTATTTTATTAAATTAAACAAATAACTGCTTCACTTGTGACTCCTTCTCAGTCTGGGGCCGCGGTGGCCTGGTGGTAAGGTCTCGGCTTCGGAACCGGAGGGTTTCAGGTTCGAGACTCGATTCCACCGAAAATCCGTCGTGTGAGGGGGGTCTCTTGCACGTTAAATCTGTCAGGCCAAAGTCCTCCCGCTGGTGTGGCGTGGTGTGGAGAGGGGGGTGCCACTTCAGTTGTCGTCCTCGTCATCTGACCGTGGTTCAAAATTACGAGGTCCGTCCCAAAATAGCCCTCGTGTTGCTTTAAACGGGACGTTAATATAACTAAACTAAACTAAACCTTCTCAGTCTAGCAGCCTAGTAAATATGCGTTATATACTTGAACCTGACAACACTGAAACTGATGAGACCATAATAAAAATACATTTTTTTTAAAATATTCGAATTAAGAAAAATTGGAAATAAATTGAGCAGGAATAATGTCTAACTTTTATTTAAAAATTGTAATAAAGTTCTAATTTTAATAGATACAATTAGTAATTTATAATTAATACATAAAAAATAAGTTTATTTTAATACAGAATTGTTATAATCTTATAAAGATGGTTAAAGTTTTTGTTAATTTAAAAGGCCAAATTCTCAAAAAATAATAAGGAATTTCGAGAAGCAAATGAAAGAATACTGAATATAACAATCATGCAATAAATTTGTTGCGTTTCTAATATGTTTGTTTCTAATTCTAATAATCAAAGTTGTTTTTTACTTCTATAAATCTATGAATTGTTTCCTGCATTGAACACATTGTACAGCTAGTAGCCCTCCAGTGAATGAATAGCCTTAAAAGATACACTTCACATACAAATTATGAGGTGGAAAAGTTCAAACGTTAACGATTCAGAAACAAGAAAAATTAATTTAAAAAAAATTAAACTCCTGATCAAAAAAAGGAAAAAAAATGGTTTACTTTTTATTAAATAATTATCAAAAGTGTATTAAGCATCAAAAAATTATCTATTTTCTCAAGTATCCGAACTTAACACTAGCAATAAATTATTTCAAACAAAAACAACTGTTTGTTGTCTCGATTTTCAATTTACTCAACAAGATTAAAACTGAAATCCTAAATTTAAGAACAAAATTTAACACATTTTTAGACGAAACAAAAAGTGCTAGTACATAATTTGAACATTTCAGAACATTTTCCTTTAAAACGAATTTGAAAAAGGAAAATATTATATTCCAAATCAACAGAAGACGAAGTTTTAAAAAAATCGGTAGAGGAATTATGGTGTTATTTTTTAACACTAATTATTACTATTATTGTATAAATGGAAGATAGAATTAAATGTATAGCAAACATTATTTCTGATTTCAGATAAGAAACTGTTATAAAAATTATAGAAATACATCAATCAGAAACATGTTCTAATAATTGGAAAAGTTTTATAACAAAGATGTAGATGAAAAGCTAATCCCGGAAATTTGTTTGCTGCGGGATTTGATTTTGAATGAAAGAGATGTAAATAACGCACAAGACATATTGCCATACAAATTAAATAATAATGATGTATTAACTGAGTTAAAACTTTTCTTTTAGTTGCCAGCTACTATAGCAAATGTTGAGAGCTCTTTCGGAAAATTAAAATTAATAACGAATTATCTTCGGTCAAGCATGTGTTCAGAACGCTTGAATTTCTTGATATATTAAGCATCGAAAAAGAAAATGGCAAAAAAATTTAATATTTCTGAAGGAATTTATGTATTTGCAAAAACAAAATAATGTTTTTCTCATCTCAGTTCGAGGGAGTGCATATTCGACTATATTATCGAAGCGCATTGAAGGTCAATGGAAATGAATTATCAGGGAACGAAATGTCAGTGAAAATCTGTAAGATAAAATATAAATGGCATAATTGGTTATAACTGCGTTTTTGAGGATTTTAATGGAAATCATATTTTAAAGATTTTTTATGAGTATAAACAGTATAAGGTTTGCTTTTATCAGTATGTCTGAATTTATTTAGAAAAGAATAAGTAACCCATATTTCGCAGTCATCTGCGGAAAATTCTACTTTGAGATTTATTTAATTAAGATGCTCAAAATTCTATTATTGAAAATTGATCACCCGGAAGTTGCAGTAAAGAACTTCCAACTGCTGCATTCGAAACATTTATAGACTCAATTGGACACCTATAACTCGAAGATTTATTACTTTTGATTTCACGATCATTTCTTTTGAATCCTTCGAGGAAAGAGTCGCTACCTATTTCCATTGCAATTGCCAACAGCACTGTTAGAGTTGTAACAAAAATATTTCTTTCTTGTTTTTATGTCCTATCAAAACTTTTACTGTGGGTTCTCGAGTATTTGCAGCTATAGAATAAAAACAATGTCTGCAAAGGTTGAGAAGTTTAAATAAGGGACAAGTTGGATTACAGGTATCGGTTGTGAACTTTCTAAGACATAGTTCACACAGCGAGATGAAGACTTGATTCCATTCTACGATAATTCGAATTCCAGAAATTCCTTATTTCTGATATTTATCAACAACAGCTTTTTATCAACACTTATGGTTATATCATATTCTATAAACTTCGGTTTAAATATTTTATGTGCTCATTTGCATTTTTTGAAAAAGTAAATAATTTATAAACTCTTAAACAAATGGTGATTCTGTATTCACTCAGTCAATAAAGCGATTAATTGCTGATGACATTATTGCAAATTCCAAATTGAATCTTTAAGCTTTATAAGGGCCAAACGGTGTGTCTATTAAAGTTTTGCAAATAAAAAATGATTCATAAGAATTTGAGGGCAAGAGTTGGCAAGATAAAAGTTACTGAACATTCGATTAACAACAAAATCAGATATAAAAGTCACTATAAAATATAAACATTTCGTTAATTTTTAGTCATTTAAATGCATGATAATCACCAATTAATCTCCCCTCAACAGAACCCGCTTTAAGAATGTCTCGAATGATAAAGTAAGTTTTATCAAAATATGTCGTTTATCATAAAGGAAAAATTTCGAGATATTACTTAATTTACTATGCTGATGAAGCAGCCGATCTAAACAATAATGTGTCATCGATGCATTTTTATAAAACTCAGTTTGTTGGAGATATGATAGTAAATGGCAGATGTGTAGAAGTATCCCTATTCATGAAGTTCAAAGCAAACACATTGTACAAATTTTGTATGAAAATCAAGTGGAGTGAAAATATGTAATTTTCAAAACAACATAATATTGAGAGACAATGTTAGTTTTGCTCCTCTAATTACAGTTTCTGAACATTATAATTATCAACTGTAATTTGAAAAAAAAATTTACTCCGAGGGGTTGATTAGTGAATGCTGTTGAATATTCGTTTATATTGATAAAAGTAACAATATATTTCAAATATGTACTTTTCCCTTAAATATTTTATTAATTTATCCATCTTGGCTCTCCATTCTATAAATATTCTTTTTCATATAAAATATTCACTTTCTTTTTTTTCAATAGTGACCAAGATATTGGTCTTTTTATTTGTTTAAAAGTGCAAGAGCGAGATTTGAATATGCTGCTACAAACATATAATTTAAACGGACACTGATGATGCATTTAAAAAAAGTTAAATCTTTTAAAATATACTCTTTCAATTCAAAATATCATAAAAAACAGGCATAAAAACCTATGTTCGACCAACCAGATGTGGTATATAAAATAAAATACAACTGCCGTCAAAATGAACATTCAAGAAATGATTTAAAAAATTATTGAATACGTAAAAAATATTTCCATGAGAAATCAAGTCCATTGAAAATATATAATATTAAGATACAATATAAAATTAACAGAAAATGTTCAAATTTCATTTTCCTGCTATAATTAGAATTTCTGTGCATTCTTACAATTAATACATATTTTAAAATCTTGTTAATCTGAGGAGGGTGGTTAATGAAGGCAATTTAATATTAGTTCACATTAATACAGGTAATAATATACATTTCATCAGCATCTTTTCTAGACACTTACTTTTTGGATCAAAGTCGAGGGTCTCTTTTTATATGTAATTATATAACCTTATTTATACTGAATCTGTTCCTTTTCATAAAGCGAGACATTCCCTGTGAATTAATTCTAATGTCTAAAAATGCAAGGATAGCTAGAAAATATTATGAAAAAACCCCTCGATCCGGAAATAATCTTAGGGACAGGAATACAAAATGAAATTACATAGTTTAAAAATGTAAAGGTCATTAAGTAATATAAAGCATGAAGAAATATGTAATAAAATTTAAGCACGAGAAAGCAAATGAAGTTGAAATATAAAAATGCTATACAAAATTGAAAGTAAATATGCAGATTTCATTTTACTGCTCTTATTATAGTTTTTTAACATTACTATAGATAATGTAAGTTTAAAACCCTGTTGATACGAGGAGGATGATTAGGGAATGGAATTGTATATTCCTTTATACAACCAAATGATATAGTCAAAATCTGTTCCTTTTCAAGATACTTCTTTTTCTTTGACGCAAAAGATTTCTAGCTGAAGTAATGCAATACTGCGCAGCTTGTAACAGACTAACATTTGAGCAAATTCTCTGCAAAAGTTAGGACTGGTAGCTCGCACTCTGAGCAGTTATTAGGGTCACTGGATATTCAAATATCTTAAAGTCCAACGATGCATTAAGGTGCAATGGGTTGTTTCCGCATATTGTATTGCAGCGTATTGAAATCCCCTCTGAACATCTTTTAAATCTATCAATTATATTAATATAAAAGTAGTTTCCATTAGAAGGTGATCGTCTAACATGTAAACCAAACAGTGCTGATTAGGGAATTTGGTTTTTATGTTAGATCATTTTAATATAAGCAGGATTCGTAAGATTCTGTTTCGTTTTATGAACATTTTGCTGCTTTATCAATTTTTACCATTCCTGGCCAATGAATCGAGCCTAATTTCAGACAAATAGTTGATGATACTTAATTAACTATTCCGATTACAAGTAGCCGAAGAATTTGTAGACACAGCTTCTTAGCATTACTATAATTATAGGTGTTTTAAAAACTTGTCAATCTGAGGAGTTAGATCAGTTAATGTGGTTGAATATTCAAACATATTAATAAAATTTATAATTTATTCTAACACTATGCCCTTTCATGGAACTTCCTTGTAGGAGGAATTTTTACTTTTTACCCACATTTATGCAATCCTGGGTGACTCGTAATAAAAAAACATCGCTTCTTGCCACTGCAACTGTAACCGGTTATTTAACCAGTGTAATGGATATAAAGGGGGAGACACATCGGAAGACTTTGTTAATTATACATCACCGTGACTTTCACTTACGTTGTCCGATGTCTGACATTTAATGATTTCAATCTTCTAAGAAAAATTTAATAGTGGATAAAAATACAGAGTGCATTGAGCTGGTTGAAATTCAAATCGGAAACGGCATTTTCTTATTAAGCAAACTATAAAAGAGAAACTGAAAACTTAGGCTGGTCTACATAAACAAGTTTTCAGTTTCTTTGTGATTACATAATTCAAGAAAATAAATAATAATCAAAATTATTTGCATAAAAATATTGTTAGAAATGAATGCCGGAATTTTAAAATGAATAACAATAAAAATAAAACAGAAAAAAGTACAGTTGCTAATAAGGGCTACGTACAAACACGAAAAAAAATAGGAAATAAATACATATGTGTTTATGACTGGAAGTCCATAAATCTGGACGTCCAAAGATGCATCAATGTGCGTTATGTAGGACGTTGGAATCCCTTCTGGACATCTAGTAAATCGGTGAATGATGGATATTAAGATTAAATTAACTTCCATTAGAAGATTATCTAATCTTATAAACTGAATGGTGAGTATTGAACTTGATATTGCATCATTTTCATATACGAATAATTTATGAATAGTCCTTTGAAGTCAAACATACTTAATTATTATTTTTCATTTAAACCACAGTTCGCCGTATGCTCTGGAATATGTTTAAGAGAAAATCTGTTAAATGAAATAGCATTACAAAGTGCAATGCTTTCCTTCTAATTCCAAAATCTCTTTTACATTTACTTAAAATACAGCATTTATTTTCTCCAATAATTCATGCTTAAATGCGTTTTTTATTGAGATATTTTAAAACATTTTCAGGTATGGCAAAGAAAATAAGTCTAAATAAATATATCTTTTATGGTCAAATGTAATACCCAACGACATTAGGTATTTACTTCAACGTATGACTAATGAAAATGTATCGATTGTGTCCGTGATTTATTCTGAATTTTCTGAAAAGTCAATTTCTTTGGTCTATTTATTATTTGTTTTATGTGTTGAGAATTGTCTACTACGGGAGATCTGCTTCTTTCTTCTCAGAATTAGAGATTTTGTTAATATTTATAATAATATTGTATTCTGAATCTGTTACTTTTCATGAAACTCCTTCGGCTCTATCTACCAGCCATTCGATGAAATAATTCAAAAAGAACTGACTGGAAAAAAGGATGACAAGTGATTATTTGAATCAAAAGGAATTACAAATGCCTTACTTGAGATAGAAAGGAACATAGATCTATATTAGAGTTTATACTGCCTCTAAGGAAAGAATGAAAGCGATAGTAGCAAGAAAATTCATTTTCAATGACGCCGAGTAAATAAATTTGATGCATTTATCTCTCTAGTTTTGCAGTAATAACTGAATTATTCGTCGTTATGAACACATTATATCAGCAGTGTTTAAGTGAGTTTACTGTCTCGTGATCTACTCAGAATGTAGCCACGTTCTTGAAAGATTTTTGTGTATTTTTTTTTAAATACTGTTCCGTTTCTGGTCATTTATCCCCATTTATTTGGAAAGAATTTATTCGATATAATAATTTTTATTTCTGCACTTCAAAACATTCTAATTCTGGAATTTTTTTTCTGTCTCTCTCAGGTTTACAGATTCGATCCGTGAATAAAGTCCGCAGCATTTCTTAAAAATGACATAATACGCGCGGGGCATTTGCTGCTACACTACGCTGATAAACTTTCAATATAACATTGCTTGTAGTTCGGAATGGAATGCAGAGAATTATTGATCCCATTTCGACGAATATGTATTTTTTTAATCAACAATACTCTAATTTAGAAGCTTTTGAAGTTAAAACCTCACTCATGTTATAAATAAGTTTTTCTTCAAAGCAGCCTTGACATGCTGATTTGTATGCTATACATGTAAATGTGAACACATTGCATAAAATTCAGTTTTAATATGACTTTAACTTTTTCCCTTTAATTTTTCTAGAGAAAGTGTCGGGTCATATATGTGTTTCAAATCTACTGTTTTCGGTACCTCGAAGCATTTTCTTTAATACGCATTCTTTAATACATTTCGAAATTTATTTCATTCTGTTTTGGAGAAGTTTTCACTGAACTCAGATTAGCTGAAGAAATTTGGAACAAGTTCTATATTTGGTCCAGCTACGCCAAACATTTGATAACTAAAAAATCCGCGTGATATACGGGTTTAAAAACACATTTACTTTTGTCAAAATGAAAACATCATAAAAAACGAAACCTTATGATATAGCAAAGAGATGAGGAATATAAACTGAAATTAACGAATCAGGATAGTTAACTTTAATCAAACAACAGAAAACGTGAAAATATAAACAAATATATCTATAGCTGAGTTCAAGTATAATGAAAATATATTAATATAAATTAACAAAATAAGCCAAGCAAAAAGGAACACAACCGAATCAAATTTATAACCAATAGAAAAAGAATCCGTCCTGAAAACTTCGTCAAGGGTCACTTTCAGGTAAGGATTCAAAATAAGGAATTTTTCCTGTGAGGCATCGGTGGACAATGGTCAAAAGTATTGACACCTCGTGACCCGAAAATTACGGCAAAAGAGGCATATCAGTTTAAGTAGCAAAAGACAAAAACAAAACAAAACATTAAAAAGCATCGCCAAATGAAACAAAAAAATGTATATAAAAAGTAACATTACTACATAAAAGTAATAAAAAGTGACACAACAAAGTAACTACATAAGAATATTCAACCAAAAACTTTTTTAATTCTTAAACTTGTTTGAATTCGTAATGATTTTAGTTTCGATTCCGGTTTTGGTTTCGTTTCCCTGGTTAGTGCCGTTTCTGTTTCGTTTACAAAATTTTATTAACTATAGTAACTTGTATTTGTTTCCTTAATTGTTTCTATTTCATTTACCTTTCATTTTGTGAACTTTTAGCGTTTAATTCCGAATTGAGTTTCAATTTCGATTTCGACCTAGTTGATTTAGTTTTAATTTTTGTTGACCAGGAAATGGGTTTTAATTGTTTTAATAATTTTATGATTATATTAATATAATATATAATATCATGTATGGATGACACAATGGCATGAAACAATAATGATTCCAATCCTTATACCTGGAAAGGATCCTGCAAACCCATTGAGCATCAAACCAAATGCTATGACGAGTTGTTTGTGCAAAACGCACGAGAGCATGGTCAATGCCCGTTTAGTGTTTGAATTAGAAAAGCAATTTGAAAAGCATTTGTCACTTGCAAAGTGGCTTCAGAAGAGGACGATCAACGTTTGGTAACATAGTCCTTCTGGAAACACAAATTCATAATGCCTTTGTTTGCAGGAATCATCTTATTTCTATCTGTTTCGACATTGAAAAGGCCTATGATCGCACGTAGCGTTATGGTATTCTTCAAAAACTTTTTAGTTTGGATTTTAGAAGATACCTCCCAATTTCTATTCGGAGCTTATTGACATCTCAAATACACTGATGGAAAAAAAATCCCAACACCAAGAAAAAATTATTGTACAGTAAGGAAATTTTAGGAATACATTTGTCTAGGTAACATATTTAATTGATTAAAGTTTCAAGATCACAGGTAGAGCCATTGGCGAGAAGAACCATTTCAAATGTGAAATGTTGGTACATTAGTAACCGGTGTAGCCGCCAGAATCAGTTTGTGACATGGAGTACCATGCCTGTTGCACTTGGGCGGTCAATGCAGGGACGGTTAATGCTTGTTGTGGATGACGCTGGAGTTATCGTCCAATGATGTCCCATACGTGCTCGATTGGAGAAAGATCTGGTGATTTAGCAGGCCAAGGCAACATGTCGACACTCTGTAGAGCATGTTGGGTTACAACAGCGGTATGAGGGCGAGCTTTATCCTGTTGGAAAACAACCCCTTGAATGCTGTTCATGAATGGCAGCACAACAGGTTGTATCACTAGACTGACGTACAAATTTGCAGTCAGGTTGCGGGGGATAACCACGAGAATGCTCCTGCTGTCATACGAAATTGTTCCCCAAACCATAACTCCAGGAGTAGGCCCTGTGTGTCTAGGCCGCAGATAGGTTACTAGCAGGCGTTCACCTGGCCTCCTTCTAACCAACAAACGGCTATCACTGCGACCAAGGCAGAACCGGCTTTCATCAGAAAACACAACAGATCTCCACTCCGTCCTCCAATGAACTCTAGCTTGACTATTCAAACGGCAATGGTTTGGAGTCAGTGGAATGCACTGTACAGGGCGTCTGGCTCGGAGCTGTCCTTGAAGTAACCGATTTGTAACTAACTGTTCGTTGTGTCACTGTGGTGCCAACTGCAGCTCGAATTTCAGCTGCAGACGCATTACGATTAGCCACAGCCATACGCCGAATCCGAAAGTCTTCCCTCTCAGTAGTACCACGTGGCCACCCGGAACCTGGTCTTGAGGCAGTACCTTCCCTTGACCACTGCCGCCAATAGTCATGCACAGTGGATACGTTCCTGCCAAGTCTTTCAGCAATATCACGGAAAGAAAACCCACCTTCTCGTAGCCCTACAACACGACCTCGTTCAAACTCAGTGAGCTGTTGATAATGGCTTCTTCGTCTTCTCAGAGGCATCCTTGACTAACATTAACCCACTACGTCAAATCTCAACTGTAAATAACGATCACGAACCTTACAGCGCTTATTTAAAGCAAACCTCATTTGCATGTTCATAGTGTCGCTACTAGCGCCACACTTACGCGCGTAGCTCGAAATTTGAATGGACGTCATCTTTCAGATGTATAAACACGCCTACTGAATTTCGTTTATCTAGCACAGCTCCTTCCTAGTGTTGGGATTTTTTTCCATCAGTATAGTTAGTGTACGTGTCGGTAATTTTTATTCTGATCCTTTTATAAAAGTTGAAGGACTACCGGCAATGCAGTGTTCTGAGCATTACTCTTTTTATCACTCACTTTAGGGAAATTCTATGCTAACTTCCCCCATCTGTTCAAGGGCCGCTATATATTGATGATTTGCAGATCTCTGCTCAAGGCTGTAATGTGCCCTTGGTTGAACGACAATTTTAGAATTTAATAAAAGGCCAACTTTACACCAATGTGGTTTAACTAGAAGCTTAATCTTTAACAAAGAATGTAGATCAAATCTAATTAATCTAATAAAGCATTTTACTCTTCAGAAACCATCTAAATTCAAAACTTATAACATCGGAAAGAACCTATCATTAGAACCTAACCTAGATATCTGAAGCGAAGATTTTATTTTAAAAATATTTTCTTTTATAGCACATTAGTGTCATTTTCGTTCTGTGATAATTCAACGTTTTCAAACAAAAATATTAAAAAACATAAAATATTGTTTAAACTGAGAGCAGACAAATGAAGTAAAAGGCATTGGTTTATGCCTTCTTATTTCCGAAATTTCTCTTTTTTGGTTTTCAAACCTTGATTCAATTATATTTAATAATTTAAAATCTTAACATCTCCAAAAGATTTCACCCAACATAAATTGCTTACAGAGAGTCCCCATTTAAAAAGAATGGTTTAAAATAATAATAGTTACTAGAGTGAGAAAATCTAAAACAAAAATTTCTAAGAGGCGTTTTAGTGGATATGAATGAGGAGAATATTTCAGAGAAGTTAACAGAGAAATGAATTTAGTTATTAGCTTCTTTTCTTCATCAGTCATTAAAGTAATAAACTTTTCGTGGTTTATCCAGAAATAGAAAGTTACAATTCGGAAAAGACTTTCTGAAAATGGTTGCCGAATATTTTAAAATCTACATAAATAAATAAAGTCAATATAATGCAGGCGAAGATTTCTTGAATTAGTCATATTCATTGTAATTTCAAAGATATGCACAACTGGTGTTGAAAAAATATTTAAGTGTGTGCTCAATGACTCTCTATTGCAATTTCATAAGGTATGTCAGGAAATATGATCATTTTAAAATATGAAGAAGGAATGCTGTTTTTCGTTTGATCTTTTGAGTTTTTTCTCATGTTAAAATACCTTAGCTTCCTAATTCATACTGCACGAGTGTAAATATGTTTCATAGTTGTTATAAACTTCATACAACAGAAAGTTATCTGTTACCGCTCTCTGACAATAAGTCTAAATGAAGAATTGCAACTATTTTCATTTATCAGTTTTAACAATAACGCATATTTTGAAAATGTATGTTATTTTAGATAAATTCTGCACATTTACAATCGCCTATTGGAATTTATTTCTCTGTGAGACTTTTCAAGAATATTCATTTAAAACCTTAGGGTGGTTTCATCGACTCAAATTGACACGAAATTATCAATTGTTTTATAACAAGATCAAATTTGCGTTATAAAATTGATTATAGTATAAATTTTGAACAAAATTTCATAGTAATGATCAAGCGCTGAAAAAAGTTGAGGAACTGAAAGAGAAACCTTTTCTCATTATAACAATTGCATTGCCGCTTTTCATTTATTCTCTGAACTGCTATTAAGTTCTCAAAAGTTGAAAATGATCCGTTACCAATTTTTTTATTTTGATTTTACATTAGTTCCGCTTACGCCTAAACCAAAATTCGCTCTTTTCTTTGGTTCTCTTTTCTAGAGTTTAGTCAAAAGTGTTCGCAATGTTGGTGGTTATTAGATCTAGAATATAATCAAAACGGCTGAAAAATATTCGCTTTGTTTAACATCCATACTTTTTCGGTAGCGAGAAATATACACTTATTTGTTCCATCAGTTCATGAAAACCCATCTGAAAACTTTCGAGTTTTTTGTTTATTATTAGCCTCCATATAAGTTACCTCTACAAAACAAAAACAGAAATACATTGAACATATTGAAAACGTGTAAATGTACACCCACGAAAAGAGAAAACGCATCGTTGTTTGTGAAAGTAAAATCGTGAGATTTGTGAGATAACAATATTGAAGACATCTTAACAACAATGACATCGTTTCAAATTTCTAACGATGGAAAAAAGAATGATTCTTGCAACGTCATTACTAAAATTGCAGTTTTTGTTTAAACTTTATCAGGGATATTCATATTCATGTTTCTGTACTATACTGTAAGCTGTTTTTTAGAAACAGGAGAAGCCCTTATATGCAGTTAATTGAGTCATGAATGAGTTCGTATAATTAAGCTAAATGCCGTTGGGAAATGTTTATCATATTTTTTCTTTATTTCTTTACATTTTTTATAGTAAAACTTACTTGTGAATTGTAAAAAATAAAAATAACAATAACCACGCTTTATCTAAAAGGAATGCTTATCAATCATGCTTTCAAGATTTGAGATTTCGTTCTGGTATTCAAATAACGATTTCTGAATATTGTTTTATTGATTAGAATTCAAAGATAATTTAAAATCTTGTTAGCCTAGAGGATTGAATAAATAATTTCATGATAAAACAGTTCACATTAATATAAAAATAATCTATACAGAAGTTTCTTATCATGAAGTATGTCTCTAACATGTTCCCGCTGTGTAGAAAAAAGGCCGATAGCCAGAGATTTTCCACACAAGAAAAGCGGGTGAACTGTTAAGGCGATCACTCTTCCTTTTCTCCATCATGAGCGAGCTTGAAAAAAATAATCAAAATCAAAAACGATCTTTTATATTCCGAATCCAGGCACAGAATTCCAGCCCAAACTCCTATTCCGGTAAAAGTTACGCTTCTGTACCTCAGAACTAAGAGCTATTGGGCTTTTTACGTACATATAGTTTCTTTTTTAACCTTGTATGCGTTAAGCATTGTTAATTAAGTTCTTGTTTTTTACGTCACTATATAAAAATAATAAGGCTCATAGATTTAAATTTCAAGATACTAAAAAAATTTTACACATCAATTTCATAGTTTTTATCTTCTAACATCTGTGCTATTCATTTACAAATGAATTTTTTTTTAAAAAAATATCTTTTATACTTTTACCTTTTGATTGGCGCAGTTTGGCCAAACATGGCTCTTGTGCCAATAAACCACATACAACAACAACAACAACAACTGTACCTCAGAACATCTTTTGCACAAATTGTTTGTGTAGTAACTGCATAAAATTTCACACCAATTCTAATCCACCTGAAAATCTTATATATTCTAATTCTGAGAATTCCAATAATAGTACCTTAACAGACCTAAGAAACCAAAAGTGAAATCTAAGAAAAGTTACAAAACTCGCTTATATTGAAGTTAGCGAAAATTTCACAATAGGAAATGTCTTTAAAATTTTTAAAAAATCACCAGCTAAAAATTCTGTTCCTTTGGAACTTGGAACACAGGGTATTGTCCGTAAGGACTTGTTGTCCATTTTCGGTGTCATACCTAATAGTCCAGATCACTTTGCTCTCCATACATCAGATGAGGATGAGGATTTGCATATGAGTTGTGAAGATTCGGCAACTCTAACACATGCGCCTGTTAACTTACCTGCAAACTCGTTTTCTTAATGGGTACCTTCATTTCTTGGAATTGTCCTGGCTTTCGATTCAAACTTTGTGACATCAAGACCATCATGAACCTCTTTCATCCTGTATGTTTTTGTCTTTAAGGGACCTTCTTGAAATCCAATAATCCAAATTAATTAGCTGATACAATCGTACAAAAATGATGCAGACACTAACTCTCATAGTTCGGAAGGGGTATGTATCTTCACCTCCTTAGATATCCGAGCACATCTTTCACTTTGCATACTTCTCTACAAGCTGTGTCTACACAAATTCTGAAACGAATTTTGATCACAGTCTGTTACACTTATTTACCGCTTCATGATGTTACGCCTCAGCAAGATCTTAGCAAGTTAGTGTACCAGCTACCAGCTTTCTGAAACTTTTATTTTATGTGGCAGTTTCAATGGGCATGGTATTTTGTGGAGTTCAGTTAGTGCAATCGCTCGAAGGTTTATAATCGAACAGTATATTTATATCGAACAGTTTATAACAAATGACTGTATATGCCTACTCAATAATGATTAGAAGTATTTTCATGAACCCACACGTAGCTTCCATAGCAATGATCTAGCCATTTGCTCTCCTGCACTCTTGCCGTCGCTGAACTTTCCAGTCAGCAAAGATCTGTGTAATAGTGATCATTTCTTTATTATTGTTTCCCATGCTGATAGTGGCATAGCAACTTCCGGTCCTCCATGTTTTCTATCCCAGTGGGCAGACTGGGATACTTTCAAACAAGTGGTAGATATCACCGAGAACATGTCAGTACTTACGACATCACGGAAGCAGTACATCATGTTTTTGAAAGCATAATAAATACCACAAGACTTCCCCACGTCTAAGAAAATTTGGGAGATCGTGGTGTAATGGAGCTTATCGCGACAATTATAAAAACCAAAAAAATCTTTGGAATACTTTTCGGAGGTATCTGACAACAGAAAGTCGGGTTGCTTTTAAGCGTGCCAAAGCTCTTGCACGTCCCATTCGCCGTCTTATTCAGAGGGAATATTAAATTAAATTCGTATCCTCCATCACAGCCTCCACTTCCAATCAACATTTGTGGAAGAAAGTATAGGCTACTAGTAGGATATATAGTGAAACTTCCATTATTGTTTTAAATATAGGAAATATGGTGCACTTTAACCCACTAAATGTCACCAATATTCTCGGTCAACAATTCGTACAAATATCCTCAACAGATTCTTATAATCTTATTTTTTTGGCAATTAAGAATCAAATGGAATGGCTGCGTCTGCGCTTTAATGACCGATATACTTTTCCATATCTCAGCGAATTCAGGATATTTGAACAGGAAAAGGCTTTATCTAAGGCCAATGGATCAAGTCCTGGCCCAAATGGGTTCACATATAATATGCTCCGCCATTTGAATGCAGCTTCCCTTTCAACTCTGTTAATATTATTTAACAGAATATCGATTGAACAGAAGTACTCTTCACAATAACGCAAGGCTATTGTCTCCCAATCTTAAAGCCGGTAAGGAACCATCAAATCCTCTGAAGTACTGACCGATTGCTCTAACGAGTTGCCTTTGTAAGACTTTTGAGAGTATGATCAATGCTTGTCTAATATACGAATTAGAGAAAAACTGATGCATATCCTCGTTGTAGAGTGATTTCTGTAGAGGTTAGTCTACTTTTGACAACTTCTTATTACTGGAAACCCAGATGCGCAACGCAATTGTTAGGAGGAACGATCTTGTCTCCATATTCTTCGATATTGAGAAAGCTTATGACCGTGCTTGGTGCTTTGGTATACTTTCTACATCTATTAACTTGGGTTTTAGGGTAAACTTCCCATTATTTTCACAGAATTTTTTATAACTTCGGACTTTCAATTTGTTTCGGCAACATTTATTCATCAAATTTTATTCAAATTCCTCAGGAAAGTGTCCACAGAATGACGCTTTTTACTGTCCATCTTAATCAAATTCTAACTTCTTAACCTTCATGTATTCATGGATCACTTTCTGTTGATGATCTGCAGATAACATGCCAAGGCAGCAATATGAATTTAATAGAGCGGCAGTTGCAAAATGACGTTAATAAAGTGTTAGCTTGCTGCGATAACAACGAACATAGTGTCTCTCCGGAGAAAAGCTGATGCTTCCACTTTCGCAAGAAAAGAAATTTTCAACTTGAACCGAATATTCATACTCGGAATATTTCAATTAAAGTGATGAGGGAAACAACAGTGATTCTAGATTGGAAACTCGCCTTCCTTCCGCATATATTATATTTGCGAAAGAAATGTGAGAAATCTTTAAATATTTTAAAGGTTCTCTCAAAAACATCTTTGGGAGGGGGATATCGAACCTCCCTACTCCGTATTTATATAGCTATTATATTTTCTCGCATTGGTTATGCCTGCATGGCGTATTGTTCCACAAGCTATATAGCTTTGCGGTTATTGGATACATATACTTCTCTACTCTGAGAATCTGTTCAGTAATATTTCACACTTCTCCAGCAGAGAGCCTGCTTGTTATTTGCCATCAAATCTCTTTACCATTAAAGTGTTTAAAGTTATCCATTATCATGTGAGAACATAATATTGTTTTCGATTGAGGTTTTTGGAGCCTCAAAATGTAAAACAACAAATTGTTGAAGTCTCGAAATGCGTAGACAATAAATTGGCGATTTATTCTTGATTTTGTTTTGTTTCAGAGTCAGTTTTCACTGTATAGCTTTTGAAATATCTATCGACTGCTGATGTAGTTTTATTTTGGATTCGGCTTCCACTGTATACCTTTTAATTATCTATCATTTGCTGTTGTAGTATTCCGCTTGAAAATCATAGTGTTACTGCCTAGCGTTTTTTTAATAAAGCAAACTGGTTGAAATATTGTTTGTTAAACTACTAAAAAATTTTAGTTCAGGGATAATTTCAACTAATTAAAATAAGGTAATTAGAAAATAAGGCAGAATATTGTCACATTTAGCGATTTATCGGCAACTAAATTTCCGAATTATAAATTCTCTGAATTCTTACGCATTGTCTTAATTAATTTAAGTCTTTAACCAATTTAAAACAATCACGAGACTATCAGATTACGCAAGCTTCGATATTTAGAGAAAAAAAAAGGCGAATTCAAAATCAGTCGAGCGCTAATATATACATACATATATATAT
>JAPMOQ010053354.1:6591-17317 GCA_026543055.1 Argiope trifasciata | reverse complement strand
TATATATATATATATATATATATATATATATATATATATATATATAACAAATACCATTTCAATGAACATCAATAACTAATATAATAAAATCCCGTAGCTAATACTATGAAAAATATCAGTGTAAAATAAATGGAAAAATATGTCAAAAAAAATTTCTAAAAAAAAAAAAAAAAAGATTGAAATGAAATAAAACCAATGTCACTAGAAAGCAAATTCTTTTAAGTTTTAAATGGGGTGAAAAAATCTTATATCATAATATGCTCCAAAATTATTAGGGATCAAATTTTGATTGGTTTTCTTTTAAAATCATAAAAACAATTTCTAACTACCACCAAATTCGGTAATTCTGAGTTCAATGATCTGCCCTAAAAGGTGTTTTCAAATTTTGTATTTAACAATTGTTTTATTTTTTAAATGGTGAATGTTGCATTTTACTACTAATATGTAACAAATACTATTAGGTTAAAATAATGATTGAATTTATTTCTCTATCAAACATAACCGATACCTTTATATATGTTTATCTTTCCAAACCAAACATTACAAAGTCTTGATGCAGAATATCATTACTAATTCTGATTCAATTACATTATTATTCTGCATCAATTTCACAAATTTTCAAAAATCTTCCAATCAATCATCACTCATGCAAACTAATTTTATCTAAGAGATCTCATAATGAAAATTTTTAATTCTGAAATACAGATTAAAATTCAGTAAAGTTATTTTATTTCTATCCTATTTCAATTTTGTGTCTATTCTTTAATGCTTTTAACTTCTATAAATTTGTAGAAACACATAAATATCATTTTGAAAAAAATTAGAAAATTCAAATTATAACTTTAATTTAATTCATTCATTTCAAATTATTATAAAAAGAAAAAAGCAAGCAAATATTATTACACAAGATGGAAAAAGAGCATTCATCTTGGGATGCTAAATGACATCATCACTAGGGAATGAAAACATTTCTGTTGAAATTTTTGAAAAAATAGAAATACTTTTAAATAGTTATTCCTAAATCAGATTGTTATTTTTGAGTCCAAAATTTAAATATCAAAATATGTAATTTCTTATAATTAAATTTGCAATTATTTTATTTCTTAGAGGAATAATCTTCCTAAAGTGGATACTTTTTCATTTTGTCAACAAATGTATTAACTACCTCAGCAGATCCTTCATGACTTTTTGAAAAAAAAAATTCAAAGCATTATTAAGAATAAATAGAGTTAAGCTTAGAAATTTAACTATATTAAAAAATACACTTTAATATTAAAAAATGTGAAATGTAGTTAAAGCTCAGCAAGGCAGACCATGAGAATTAAAGCTATCAAATTTGAAACTATAAATAAATTTTAAAAACTTACTAGGAAAATATGGTATTTTCTGATTTTTTTTTATTTTGGAATTTTAATTAGAATTCAAACTAACAAAAAATTAAAGAAAATTTTGACATTTCGTTTATAAATTTTAAAAAATATTATCACATAATTTCTTTCTATATTTAAAATTAAAAAAAAAAAAACAGTCTTTATTATTTATACAAATATTTAATTTCATCTTCTATCCTTGAAAGCAAAGAACATATCTTAATGAGCTTTACTTTCACTATATCAATTTATCTCTAAATTCTGTACTAAAAATCCTCTAATACAAGAAATATGTTACATAAGCTCAAAGATTACAACTTCTAAACTAATTCATTTTATAAACATGCTTTAATTTCTTCTAAATGAAAAATATATCATGCCTTATAATGCTATAGTGCATGCATTAGAAATAGGGCCTGTTCAAGACTATTAAAAATGCAACATAAATGTATATCAGAATTTAAAATCCATATTTATTTTCTTTAGAGAACCATGAATAACCAAATCATGTATCAGAAAATCAATTAGAACTAAACAAGGTCAATCACTTTGTCAAGCAAGACAGTTTTTAAAAAATATTCATTTCATATAACTCAATCTCAGATTTAATATATATTGTTACGGATTTCCTATATCCTAAAAATCCGTCGGGTTCTTTTTAAACTTGTATAGTGGGTGTGTATGGTATTAGAGATGAGATGAAGAGCACACAGAATGATCAGTCCTTTAGTGGAGACACAACACAAACGTTTATTTACAGGAACAGGGACAGGACAGCACACAGATGACAAATATTCAAAACACAACTATGTACAGGATAACTATTTACAGCCGAGACGTACACACAGGACAGTACACTGCAGATAATAGTCCACAGGCAGAAATTCTGTAGTGACAATGTCCACAGAGCGGCTAGACAGGATTCAGCCGGAGAGGGAATCTTTATGGGATTCGCTTTACACCTCCTGGGTCTCTCCAGAACAGGCTGAACTATTCCTTTGTCTCTTCTTGCCTCTGCTGTCGACTCACTACTTCGCACAATGGGACTACTCCTTAGTTCGGGACAGCTCCGTTCCCGACGACGACACAATGGGCTATGACACACGACGCAGGCTTCGTCAGTATATGCTACACAGAGATTAGCAGTCCTCCGTTCAGGACTCCACAGTTCAAGACCTCTCTCTCTTAGGTCTTCTCGATAAATTCCACAGCGTTACTTGTTTTCTTCGTTGAACACCAGGCCGTTCAGATTCGGCTTCTCTCCACTGCCGCACTTCGGCTTGACTCCACTGGATTCTTCCTCAGATCTCCTTTCCCTTTTCTCCGCTGCTTCGCTTCGACTTTATCCGTCTCGATTGATTTCACTCGATTGATTTCACACTGACTTCACTCACTTAGCCCTCCTCCTTATATATACCGGTGGTAGGCGGGGCTAAGGTCTTCTGGGCCAATCAGGAGCGTTCTGGATGGATCTCGGCTCCTAGTGGACGGATCGGGAAAATTCTCGATGTTTCGGGTACTTTCCATTTTGTCGCCAAATTCGTCGCCAAGTCGCCAAATGGTCGCCAAGTTTGTCGCCAAGCTCTGGGATCATTTCTAAGAGCATCCACAGCATCCAGTAAAGAATACTGTAAAACATTCTTTCCAGTGAAGGAACCAATCATGCTGGGAAGCAGCATCACAGATACGTAACATTCGTAACAATATATAAAGACAGAATTTTATACTAAAGCAGAAAATAATATACATTTCAAAAATTCTTTTAATATATCAACTGAAAAATCTCCCCACCTTGATGAAGAGCTGAGTTGGTAAAAAATTGTAGCAGTTCTTCGTAAGGACTTATAGTGCAAAAACTGAAAATGTCAACTACATAAAATAAAAACACCACATCAATTAGATGCTCAGCAATTAGATAAAATAATAAATTTATCAAACTAAATCCATGTGAATTGATAATAAAGTCATAAATAACAAATTATTTTTTGAAGATTTATTTCTAGTCTAATAATTCATTCAGATTAAGCTAAAGAGGCATAATATATATATTACATATAAAAATGTTACTTCTGAAATCACAGAATGTAACATGCTCATTAAAGAAAATTGGAAATTTTACTATTATTTTTAACCTTTTGTCCAATGTATCTAGATAACGATACAATGATTAGAAATTAGTTATAATGAACATTTTATTATTTATACATAACATTTTATTTACATGAAATTGAGAATAATGTTTCGTACAAAAATAGTAAAATGATATACACCTAAATATTGCATCAAAACAATTCTTCCTAAGATTATAGAACATTTTTTAAACAATTTTTGTTTATCTCCATTTTTTTAAAAATTTATTTGTGGGAGAAAACAAATATTTCAGAGAATTCTACAACTAATCAGACATGAAATTTAAATGCCACACATACATTTTAAACAAACATTTTGAATAGCAGTTATAAAAGTTCATTTTGATTTATTTGATTGATTACATTTTACAATACTATACTAAAAATTTTTTTAAAGTACAAGAAAGTAAAGTTGTTGTATTGAAATTCTTAGATACACCTCAAAACAATTAAAATTAATGTAAAAAAATATATAAATAATATGCTAAATTTTCATTTTTTTTAATGTCAATTTTAATTCCTTTATTTATTTGTGCTTTAATAGCAAATAACATAGCAAAATATAAAATAATTTTATAATAAATATCAATATTTCTAATACATCAGACGATGATTTAGAAAGAATGAAAAGACAAACCATCATAGCTTTTCAATAAAAACAAGTGAACTCAGAGTTAAAAACTAAATGATGCAAAAAAATGGTTTTCTCAAGAGTCAAAAGATTTTTAAGAAATGCATGTGGATATTTATTTAGAGGTCATTACCATTCCACATTTAGCTTTACTTTATTGCAATAGATGGCACCAAGGATTCTACTAGCACACTTGATTCAAAGTCTAAGATGCATGACGTCAAGTTTCAGAAAAGTGAACAGTGGGCATTCTCTCGACAAACAGAGAGAGAGTCGTTCGTTTCGAATCATGATTATTTAATACGCAATGGTGGCATATAGTTTTGCCATGGAATACTTGATTAGGCTTCATCCATGGTGTCATCTGAAGGTTATTCTTTTATCTCTATAGTAAATAAATAGTCTGTCCTATCCTAATTGTTAATGTCTTTTCTCTTGAATATTCTTTGCTGTAAATAAATTTACTGTTTTCATTTAAAAGCTTCTTCTCTTTAATCAGTGAACCTAGACACTGATCTAAATGAGGTTGAATGGGCATTTGTCCCATCCATTCCTACATGCATGAAATCACTCACCAAAACACTGAGTCAGCTGTTCTATTCTCAATGCTTCATTCTAAAACTAATTAAAAACTAATTTATAATTTTTTAAAAATATGTAATTCAAACTGTGGAAGTAAAATAGTCTTTGAATCTCAAATTTAATAATATGTCAAAAAATATGCTTTAGTCATATGACAGTATAAGATCCACTTTATAATACAAATAATTATTATAAAGACAATCTTTTTTTAAAAAATAACACTTGGGGAATAATTTGGATTTTATAATGACCTTTATGTTGATATGATGGATTACCATTTATTTCTAGCTGATATAACTGTACTTTTTGGAATGGAAACCTTCTGCCTTAAAAATATTTAATCATTATTTAAGTAAAAGTAAATAAAATATCCTAATATACAATATTTTCAATATCCACACATTATTAAAAAATTTCATAATTTCTTCAAAAATAAGGAGTCATATATCACATCATTTGGTTCATGAAACAAAGGCATTTTAAAAAATTTCAAAAGTTTGTTTCCTTACAACTTATTCTAATTTTTTTAGTGGAATTGTAAGTGGTCACCTGCTGGCAATTACATAAAATGATTAAGAGAAGCTGATATTTTCTTTATATGGATATATAACTATTCATTAATGAAAATTAATTATAATCATTTCATTATCATGAAACTTTCCATAAAATAACTCACTCACCACACAAATTACAGAACAAATCAAAGCCGTGTTCATTGAAACTCTTTGAAAAATGCAGTAAATTGGGTAATATATATTCATATCTAAAACGCATCTTCCAATTCCAAGGTTCTCTTGAAACAAAAATAACTAACGGTTTTTCCAGCATCCATAAGTTTTCATATAAACCTATATAAAAAGATGGAGAAATATGAATTCTAAAAAGAAACTGCAAAGAAAATTTTTTAATTACTTTCACAGTATTATTAAATAAATCAGCTTTATTTAAGAAGATTATGGTTTAGTGTATTCTTTTCAATTCCAGGTCCAAGAACTAATTTGTAAAACTTTAATAATAAAGATACATCAATAAAGAGGGTCCAAATGAAGCAAATAATTACATAATATGTAACATGAATCTAAAATTGTTTTAATAAATGAAGAAAGCTTAGCTTTTTTTCTTGAACCTTTGTTCTGTGAATCATATTTAACAAGATATTTTTCAGATACTTATATTTTAAATAAAAAGAAATCAACTTATTATGTCAGTCTTTAAAACTGATTGATTTATGAATATTTGAATGTCACTATTCAATAAAAGAGGAGAACCTGAGAAATTTTTGTCGAATAATTCTTCAGATATTATATAAATATGAAAATTATTCAATAGTACACATCAGACTTAAAGGTTGATGGGCTCTGTTTACAATATTTACATTAATAAAAGATTAACGGTTTCTGTAAAAAAAATCGTTTTATATTAATTATAGCTTAATCATTGCCACCTTAATTTAATAATGAAGTTTTAAGGGAGTTTACATATAATTAGAGAAACATATAGTACATTACGGTCTTAAGGCCTTTCAAAATGTATGACTGAATTGCATGACCATCAAAATTTGATCTTTGAAAATATTTTTCGGTGAAGTAGAATTACAAAAATTATTTAATTGACAATGACGAATCACATTCAGTTTTTAATTGACAATGACAAGTCACATAAAATATTTAATTGGCCATTATTAAGATTGGCAAACTGGCTGGTCGCCAAAAGCGGCCAGTATTACATACTTCAAACATTCACAATATTGAGTAATTTCAATTTTAGATGCGTGAGATAATTCTTATCCCGATAATTCAAAATTAAGCAAGTTTTTTTTCTTCTATAATAATATTTATGCTTGGTATGGACCAAGTGGCATTAGACCGACCCAACCTGAATTATATTTATTAAAAAATTGATTGATTTGAAATTGAAGCAGTAAAAGTAAAATTCAATCTAGTTAAAAATCTAGGTAAAAAAATGAGCCTAAAAGTGAGTATAATAAGAAAAACTGCAGTAAAGATTACTTTTATTACATGATTATTTTGATAAACAGATAATTAATAAACAGCAATTTTAAAAAATTGTGTGTTTTAAAAAATTCATAATATGATTCACAATAATAAAAAATTCAATATGAATACATACTGAACAAAAAAAAAAATCGAAATAAGCAGCACAATTCATATCTAAACATATTTTCTTTTTTTTTCCATGAAAAAAGGAGATGGCTGACTTAATCTGTTGCATGGTCACATAGTCCTTCAAAGAATTAAAAAATAAGAGTTTTTAAAATTTATCAATTTATCATCATGATGAAACCAAGTACGAACGCATTTAATTAACAAGTTATGTCAAATAAAACTTTTTTCACAATTTTTGGATTAGAATTTGAATGCATATAAATATATTCATAATACAGACCCTATTTTAGTTTAATATTAATATGAAATTCAAGGCATCGAAACTAAATTTAAAAATGGTAACGTTCCATTAAACTCAGGAAATAATTAAGTATTTTATAAACATATCAGCAGCAGTTATAATCATTCAGAACTGATGGATATCTACTTACCTTTATCACATCTCGAAACAATTTCAGAGGTCAAAAACTGCATATCCCTATGGGGATTTGATACCAGAGGGTGAGGAAAATAGGCAGATCTTAATTTAAGGGTTCGTATCCAAAGGTCAGAATCCATTAACAATGGTTTTTCTTCCATTCCATAAAAGACAGAACTCAGCAAGATCTTTTCATCCACTAAAACAAATAAATTAAATTAAATATATTAGATATAAAACAGAGATAAATAATAAATAAGTAAAATAATTCTACAAGTCATGTGACTCCAATTAACTCTACACACCAACTTTGTTCTCAAGACTGAATTCCAAAAGTCACCATAGATATTTAAGACCAGAAGATATAATTACACAAAGTTGATTTGAAAATTTAAAAATACTAATCAAATACCTTCATAAAAAAATGAGTAAAATAAAATTAACAACAATGGAAAAACTCAGTAAAAAACTGATATAATCTATTTTGCACAATATAACTGTTCCAAGTTTATGAATTTCATAATAACAAATATAATAAGTAAATTGAACAAACAGTTAACCAATTCAACACCATTTTATAACTTACAATTAAATAATTAAAAAAATTAATATGATGATAAAGACATTGATACTAAAAAAAATTGCGCAATTGTCTATTAATATCCTACCAAATCAAATTTATCATGAATTTTATCACAGTTATACCATCTGAAAGATGTCCATCAAAACTCATAAAAGAAAAACTATACAGATGTCCCCATATTAAATTTTAAATTCAAAGACAGTATTAATCCCTTTCAAATCATGTTTTTTTAATGATACACAATGCCATAATAACTCTAGGTGACTATTTTTTTTTATGTGACGGTACATTGTTCTGTTTTATGTTTCTGCTAAATAAATTTATTTCACTTAAAATTTGATTTTGAATCAAGAAAACTTCAACTAAACAAATAATTTGATGCCATTCAAAAATATGCTTATAAAATATATAAGAACAATATAGGAAATCTTTCAGCGATGGAATTCTGTAATGGCAAAACCAAGAGTGAATAATACTGAAAATGTCACTGTAATTTTTGAAATATTCAAGAGAGTTTTCAGTTAATGATTCAATAAAAAAACTGACGAACTACAATGAGAAAGAAACATAAAGAACAATATATTTATATACATCAATTATATGCAAAATTTAGAACCATAATTTAAAAACAGATTTAAAATGTCCAGTTCTATTGTAGAACAGGTCAACAATAGGTCAACAACAACTTTTAATCAACAAAATTTTTTAATCAAAATTCTATTTTAAAAAGAAATTTGTATTATATAAAAAAAACCTGAATATTTTTGCTTTAGTTATCAATAATGATAGCAAAAACTGTTGACTTTTAAAAGGCAATGGAAGCAATTTGAATTTCATTATAATCAAGCAAAAAAAATTATTAAAAATGGGTAGCATATTGTACAGAAACTAAATTAATATAACTAAAAAAATTTTTTAGATGTTACAAAATTTTATGCTTTTAGAAAAAATATATTATTTGCAAGAATTATTGCTATTCATCTTAATTTTTATGAATCAAATTAACCCTGATGTGCATTTTCCCACCAGCTAAATTATGTTTGGGCCAAATTTAATCTCTTATTTATATGGCTTCTCATTAATAATACATATATTCCTTTATATCATTTATAGATTTTTTTAGCACTTCTGCAATTCACAGTGCTTATATCCTTAACAGGAAAAAAAAAGAAAAAGAATTCAAGTATTTCAAACTGTTAGAAACAACCTGTGTACTGCAGCACGATCAACAATTTATGATAAATTTTTTTTTTGCACTCTTTTCCCTTTTTATTTAAATGGATGTGATTGTACTGCCTCTGTTAAATACATTAGTATAAATATTTAACAGTAGAAAATAATATAGCTTTTCAGTAGAATAATAAAGATATATAAACACAATTTTTTTTCCGAAACAAACTAGGAAAATAGCAAAAAAGATTTTTTTTTTCAGACAGAGCATCATTTTGTAACTAAAAAAACAAAGTTTTGTTTTAATTTCAGTTATATTAATGTCCCGTTGTAAAGCAACACTAGTGCTATTTTGGGACGGACCTCGTCATTTTGAACCACGGTCAGACGATGAGGACGACACCTAAACTGGCACTCCCCTCTCCACACCACACCAGCAGGAGGACGTTTGGCCTGACAGATTAAATGTGCGAGAGACCCCCTTTCATGACGGTTCTTCGGAGGAATCGAGTCTCGAACCTAAACCCTCCGGCTCCAAAGCCTTAACCACAAGGCCACCAAAAAAACAAAAGTAATCAACAAACAAAAGTAGTCTAATTAACATTCTGTTAGTCAAGCCTGGTCTGACTGATTGATGATTACTTTTGAAGAAAACAAAAGTAAACATCAATCTGTCAGACAAAGCATGACTACAGAATGTTAATTAGAACATAATAAAAACCACATTTGGATAAAAATTGGAGCAAACATTTATAAAAATCTTATCAGAGTGGTATCTAGATAATCACCTGATAAACTGTTATGCAAGTTAAATGGATCTTTCCAGACTGCAGCAAGTGCGTTAATCAAATAGGGTGCAAATGGATGTTCCAATCTCAGCAGTTCGCAGCTCAAAAAGAGAGCTTCCCGCCTATCATCGTAGCATCTGCACAGCTCCATAAACACTCTACACCAAGAAGCTAAACCATTCAGTGGCATTTTTCTCTTTGAAACGATCACTTTGTGAATTAGGTTTAAAACATTCCTTCCCAATCCATTGAACAGAGGCAATGACTTTTTTTCCATTTCAACAACAGCATGAACAATACAACATTCAGAGTTTGGTAAATTCACATATAAATCTTGATTTTGAACGTAAGTAAACAAAGTTTCGTGTTGCATTCTGTCATGACAGAGGTAATCCACTATGAGAAAAATGAAAGATGGCATGTCCAATGTTTTCGAGTCTGAAAAATAATCAATTAAGGATTGCACATACGGTGCTAAACACACATCTGAGATTGTACCCGTATCGACATTTTCTAGCATGAGAAAAAGAGGATTCATACCTTCCCTATATGAACTGAATTCTGAATTTTTTATTCTACATGATTCCATTGCAAGTTTCTCACAATGTTCTGTTAGGAATAAAATTAAATTTGGTAAAGAAGTATCATCTATGTCTCGAGGAGATTTTTTGCAATTTTCATTCCGAGAAACATTTCTGGAGTTCTGTGAAGTTTTCAACTTTTTCTTTTTTTTAGGTTTTTGCAAATTGCTTCGGGCTTGGGAAATCACATCACGATGAGAAAGCGTTTGGCAATTATCTTTAAAATGATTTAATATTTGTGCACTTGATGATTCAATGTTTTCTCTTTTGTTTAAAGCTACTTGCTGATCTAATTCAGGATATTTAAGCTGATTTTCCATTTGTCTTTTTAAAATTCTTAGTTTTTTG
>JAPMOQ010053344.1:0-20253 GCA_026543055.1 Argiope trifasciata | reverse complement strand
ATAATTTATTCATTAAACGAAAATTTCTTTTCATTTTGACAAAAAAAAACGAAATGACTTTCTGAACAACCCAATACTTACAAATTAAAAAAATTACAGATGAATTTCGCTTTTTCTGTAAAAAAAATTATTTTGTCGGTATATTAATGGTACAATAAAACTGTTGTAAGCATTTCAAAAAAATACTACAAAAAATTGAGAAATTTTGTTCCAAATGAATGTATTCTTAAACACTTTAAAAGAAATCACTCGAATCAAAAATAAAGCGCTTTATTTATCATATGATACAATCTATACAAAAAAATCAGGTGAGATTACTGGCGAAAATGATGTATATACATGAAATCATACAAAAGATGTAGCCGAATTTATCCGTGGTGCATCATCATCATATGCATCATATGGTGGTGGCCGTGATGATGGTGGCCATGATCGCAATGGTGATGTTCGTGCTCTCCTAGAATCTTCGCTATGAGGCCAGCTACAAGCATCGAACCTAAGCCTCCTCCACCACCTCCGTGCTTGCCGCCTCCGCCTCCAAACAGTCCACCTCCTCCATCGCCATGGTGACAGCTCACTTCCGGTAATAATAAAATGGTGAGCAATATGGTGATGTAAAATAATACCAAAATCTGAGTTTGTCTTTTTCCAGTTGAAAACATCTGTTTAAAACAAACGAAAATAAATGAATATTTCTAAAATAGTTATGTAAATGTATAAAACTCTAACATACGAGAGATGACCCAAAAAAGTTTATAAGGCAAATAAAAAATGCTTTGTTAACAATAGACATAGTATATAAATGGTAATTAAGATATATATTTGGGGGCACTTCTCTACCTAATCACCAAATCTGTTGAGGTATTTATCACACAGCTGGACTAATTTGTTTAACCAGTCTTATTAATAATTAGATCATTGACTATTGAGTCAGTTCTCAGCGCCTATTTGAACTTCACCTATTGATACGAACCTTGACTCGGATAAGAGTTTCATCAATGCCGGGAAAAGAAAATAGTCACTTGTAGCCAAATCTGAGCTCCAGGCCTTCCTTCTAAACGTTTCCAGCCATCGCTCTGTCCACTTCAAAAGAACGACAACATTTCTCTACGTGTTGTCTACTGATTGCTTCGCTCCCGTACACTTCAATGATTTGTTTGTGAATGTCCAAAGAAAGCACATTCTGGACCCTTAGAAATCGTAACTCTGCTCACAACTCTGTCCACTTCTCTAGACACCTTGCCCTTACTGTCGCCATTTTAGGCCTAAGTCCTAATATTATCTGCTCGATTGGCCGATCTAAGACAACTACCGCTATCTTTTTCTACACTAGGTAACAATATTCTCATTCACATTTCCTACTTTCCAAATACTGCTGATTGTAGACTTTTTTTTCACTTCACGCCTCGCACAAGACAATAAAATCGTTTTTATTACTTAGTATCGAAATGCAACAATCAAATGTAAACAAACCACCATACCACTAATCATTAACCAATAAACAGCCGCCATTAACTAACAACTATTAACCATTTCAGACAGTTTCAATAAATGTCTCAGCATTAAATTCATCGCTCTGATTAACTAATTAATGGAGCTGAAAATTAGTATTTGAAATTTTTCAAGAAATGGCTTATGCTATTTAAAACATTTGTTTGAATTATTTGAAATATTTAGGAGTTTAATTGAACACAAAAATAGGCTTAAATAGCAGGTAATCTTTTTGGTTAGCCAATGGAAATGGATAATATTTTCGAAAATAATGAACTCCCAAAAGTGTTGTTTGTATTATTCAAGATTTAAAAAATCACCTTTTGGTATAAATTTTCCTTTTTCATAATTAATTAAAATAGAATTAATAATATCCAATAATATTTCATAACAATATCTTTGAATTTTTTATAAAATTACTATCATTATACCATTTTTAAAAATATTTTTAATTTAATTAGATGCACTATCGGTAAAAATTCTTTTAGAGGTTAAGATACAGTTAAATTCAATCATTAAAAAATTAATTATTTAATTATGTGCTTTTATCAATTATTACATCGATAGAAGGACTTTCATTTCAGGTTTTATTTCAAGGTAGTATAGTGGAAAATTTATAAGCTAGATAATATCCTCAAGAATGGGTGACCACTTTTAGTCTTGTGGTCATGCTATCTGGCTACGAACCGTTAGATCATGAGTTCGGGCCTCACTATCGCCAACAGCAGCAAGTTAAATACAATTGTAACTATTTCTAATTAATACTTATGACCACCAAATCATAAAAATAATGTCATGTATTGTTTAATAAGTGATGTATTCTTAAGAAAGAGAAAGAACTAGACATGTATGGAAATACATAACAGCAGAGAGAAAAAATAATTGTGAATGCCTGAGAGAACCAACCAGTAATTGAATATCTTTGTGTTATCATTCACAATGCTTCGCTGAACAAAGCCACTTAAATGTTTATCGTAAAAATATACTTATTCTTTTTATATAAGCCATATCTTAAATCATTTTAGTCCCGAGTTATTATTTTATTTTGAATAATCTTTCTCAAAATAGCTTAATTTGTATAGTTTAATGATTAAAACTACTAAATAGATATAAAATTTAATTAAAAATAAAGGGCAAAATGTGGGGTAAAATTTAGATAAAAGTAAGGATTTTGGTCCAAACACAGACAATATTAAAGCCAGCTAACAACGCCTGCAAGTGATATAAATACTCTAAAAAATTAATTATGTGTCTTTTAAAAATTTCTTAATAATCGTTTATAAATATTCTAATTAAAAAAAGTTTTTTTGGGAAAACATCATTGGATTGGATAGAATTTGATTTTAATGGCTCAAAAGCCAGATATGGCTATGGTGCGCCAAACCTACGGCGAGTACATAAACGTACAGCAATAAAAAATTACTGTGGAAAAAGTTCTAAAATACATCAATTCGTTTTAAGAAATGATTAAGTGTTTGAAATCAAGTGACACACTATAAAACTAATCATATATGATGTAAAAAGAATATCGATTGTAAAAAAAAAAGAAAATATAAAGGTGAGGACTTTCTCCCAATAGTTCGTTAATAAGTTGTATTGAAAAAGGATCGACGTTGGAGGTTAAAAACTGGACATTCGGCCAAAATATGCACATCTGAATAGTGCTTTTGATACGCACTACAAATAGGTGCTGTTTCACCAAAAAGCAAATATTTATGAGCGAAACATGTATATGGGGGGAAAGCATCATAGATGTTTTTAAAGTGTCGAAAGCAGTCAGTCGTAAACTCGTACACACAGTCAGTTTCTGTGTCTTTGATTGATTCTAATAAAAAGAAAATAAAAAAGAGAAAGAATTAGCACACTGTAACATGTATCTTAGGAAATCAGCTGATTTTGTGGATTTTTTTCTGTATGTATTCCATATTGGGTTACTTTATGAGCTTGTTCTATTCTTTCATTTGCAAAAACCTGCATTTTTTATGAGCAAATCAATCTTAATTCTTTTAAGAAAATCCTTTTGAACATGGGTAAAATACATCATACAATTTGAATAAATTGGAACTGACTCTAAAACTTTTGTTGCAATTAATACGGTGAAATGATAATAAAAAAATTAATTAAAAATTTCAATGTAGAAATAATTTAATAAAAAGCATTTTTTTGCAAAAACAATCTTAAAATCAAAACTATTAAATTAATAGTTTATCAAATATTTATTTGTTGTTTCCATATTTAAAGTAACTATTCTTATGTAATAAATAAAATGTAAAAAATTCAATTAATGAATGCATTTATTAATAAATTCCGAATTTTTTTACCGGAAACTTTTACTAAAACACAAAACATTTGATTATTTGAAAAAATATGTATAAATGAATTAAAACAATCATTTTGATGAAAGTTTTCAAAAAACGTAAACTCTAGTTACAAGCCTGGTTATTGTGTCAGAGTTTTGCAATTACATCATGAAATAGTTTACAAAATTTTTAAAGGAAAAAAGTATGGATTTTCATCCACAGTTTTAATTTTAATATTTAGTTTTGGTTTCGCATATCTAGCCATCGAAAATTTGAAGTATCCGCCCTAAAATGTCATTTTCTTTTGTTTAGAGTTTTGGAATATAATTAATTCGATGCATTTATAATTAAATTATATTGTGAAAAAAGAAAATTGTTTCATTGTGAAAACTTTTTCCAAAATAATCAACAAGAATAAATAAATTTAAGAAAATTAATGAATGAATCGAAAATAGATAGCTGTATTCTTGGCAAAAACATTATGCGGCTTATTAGATAGAATATGCAGTAAACAGAAGAAAGAGGTGCGATATCTGATTTCAACAAAATTCAATCAAAAGAAAGTAGTTTATGTCTCATGAAATACTGGTTTCTTCACATATATCATCATCACAGAATAAATTCAAAAGTTCAAGAGTCATACTATACTCAAAATTTGAAAAATAATAATTACATCGGTTTTACAGAAGTTTGTAGATTTTGCTTCAAATACATTAGCGCAAAATGCATTAAATTCCGGAATTATATTTCTTATCCTTTTTCAATACATTTCATCTAATTTTTTTCCTAATTCTTAAAAAAAAATTATTGAGCCTGATATTGATTTTCCTTTTACTTAGTGAAGTTTGTCAAGTTCAAATTTCACTAAAATTAAGAGTGAAGTGCTTCTGGTTTTTCTGAATTTTATAAATCTTGACAGATTTTGAATAAATATATTCTTTACTTAAACAAATATAAAATGGTATGAATGGAGATTATCTAGTGTCTATAAAAATTTTAAAAAGTATAAAATCTATGCAGTGTCTTGATCAAAAATATTTGTTTGAAAGCTGGATGAAAAATCAAGAAATTTGGATAAATACAGTCTCTAAGAAAGAAATTATAATTTTTTCACTAAAAACGTATGATAAACTTCAAAATGTCAATGCGATAATCAATGTCTAAGATGAACTAAAATTACATTTATATATGCCATTGTTGATATAATTAATTTGTTATTATTCATACAAATGATAATTATTAATATTGATCTCCTATATAAAAGTTTAGTTGAAATTAATAATAGCTCGTCTTTATTTATAATTAGCTGGTACACGGCCGGAACCCGGTAATAAAAGAAACTATTTATTGTATCTTGTGATTCGTTTAATATTCGTTCAAAATTCTCAAATTTAATTTTGGAAAAAGTGGTTAAAATATTTTCTTTTAAAATTGATTAAACATAGAAAATATATTTATACCATAATATCGTCAATATAGATGAAAAGATAATTTTTGAAAAATTAAGATTGTGCAAAATTATTTTTTCTACAATATTTTTGGTGGTTACTCCGAAAAACGCTAAACTTCAATTAAAATTTAAAACGCTAAACTTAATTAAAATTGTTTCCAAAACTTTCCAAAAACTTCCTAAAACGTTCTCGCATAATCTATAATAAAGTTGTTACCTCTGAGAATGACTTGCATTGCATTTTTGTTCAAAAGCTATCCAATATTAAGCTTTAAATTAGATTTAACATTTCTACTGAATCTATTGTGTCTCCTTGGCGAGCTATTTGGAGATTAATCCTTGGTAAATAGGTGCAATTGATATTCGAAGTTTTATTTTATATTTTAAATAATTATACCATCTCTATAACCATCCTGTAGATGTAAACAATAAGCTGAGCAAATTTCATCGCTATCGAATGAATGGTTTAGGAAGGCATAAGAGACATACAGACAAACATTCATTTTTATCCATATAGATTTGATTATTATTCTATATATTATTCTATTAAGATTTTGCATATCTATTCTTGATATAAATAACCATTTTTCAAAAGTGTTCAAACTTCATTGTAAACCTAAAGAGATTCCATGCAGAAGAGACGACTTACCTTTGCCGTTGGTAGTTCTTCTAGAAGTGCTGCATGGAAGCGACATCCGACTCTTTTGTAAGGGCGCATCTTTCCCGGCGCCACATGGCACAAGGGCGTTCCGGCGTGCCATCGGACAAAAAAAGACAGCCGAAAAGCAATAATTATCACTCAGGGATTGGCGCACAAGATGGATTCTAGCAGCCCATGCGTAAAAAAGGCGAAGAACCAGACAGAATGCCCATCACAGCGTTTTCCTGGAAGCCCGCAGGCACTGATCATCTGCGGAAGATTAAAAGTGGAACATTAAGACTCGTGTAGGATATTACACTTATGGTGGGATTACATTGTTCGGCAACGATAGACTTTCGTGATGACTTTAAGACGCTTACGTGTTTAGTAACCGTTGATGGTAAAATTTAGTTAACTCGATTGAGTGATTAGAAAAAGGGAATGTCCTTATCAATGAAAAGGAAAGAAATGTTCCATAAAGTTGTTATATTAATGTGTTTATTTGTCATGAATTTAGAGCATTTTTGTCATTATTTATTTGAATCTCTCGTTAGATTTTTAATAAGTAAGATTCCGAGAGCTTGTAAGACTCCGAGATTGTGACTGAACTTGTTGAATTTCCAGCATAAAATAGATAATCTTCCAAGTTAAGTTTTTTTTAACTAATTTTTCTTCCTCATATATATAAAGTGCTCAAAAAAAATATTCTAACTGTTCGAAAATTTCGAATTCGAAATTTGGTCAAACCATCATTCAAATTTTAATCCGGAAAACCCCTTTTTGGAATCATGTCTACCTTCTGCTGAATATGTCTTTCAAAGAACACAATGACTCCATTTAATATACTTTTGTAGCATTAAATAAGCAAAATTTTAAAATTTTGTTGATTTGTATCAAGATTTGAACGAAATCTTTCGAAGGAACTTTTTGCTGCGTCTGTCTTTCTAAGAATACAATGTGTTTTTAGAAAAGTTTTTGAGTTAGAGGGATGGAATTTATTATACTGCTGTAACATTGAATAAACAAAATTTAAAAGTGATTTTGATTTGTATCAATATTTGAACTAAATCATTCAAAGGAACTTTCTGCTGAGTCTCTCTTTCTAAGAACACAATCAGGTGTTCTTAGAAACATTTTTGAGCTCGAAGGATGGAATTTAGTACAATGTTGCAACAATAAGTAAGTAAAATTTAAAAGTGATGTTGATTTGTATCAAAATTTGAACGAAATCTTTCAAAAGAAGCTTGCCCTTTATAAAGTGAGCGCAATAATTCAAAAACGTAAAAGCTGTCTGGAAGAGATTTGGTATTCTGATTTACTATTTATATGTAAGTGTGTATTAAGTTTTTAATTAAATGCATTAAGATAATAGGCTTTTCATCGCGTAAATGCATAGGTGATAATTGAAAAGCGGGAAGTTTTAAACAAATTCAATTTGGAACGTGGTTCTTTGGTCAAAATAGTAAAAGATTTCAAAAATCTTTGGAGGAAGGTATACTAATGCTTGCAAATAGCCGTGCCCTTTTAGGGTTTACTTGATTCTTTTCTACACAATCCAAACCTCATACTTTCAGGAGATGTAGAGGAAGATGAAAGGTAACAGAATGTTTAATGCAAGATAAAGGTAACAGAAGAAATAAGAAGTTTGAGGAGAGAATAATACAATCAGTTAAATACACGAAAAATGTGGTTTCAAATTTAGAAATTATTTATTGCATCAATTATTTTACAATAAAATATCGCTTAACGGGCCATTTTAAAAAGTTACAGTATAAACAATTAATTTATATCCCAAATTTAGACTTATAAGAAAATCGACTGGAATAATCCTCGTGTAATTTCTCACACGCTTCTTAAAAAGTGGGCTATATTCTATTCCCTCTAGCTATATAAAATTGTGAATTTATCAGAAGATCTTGAACGCCTTTGCACAAGGCCAAGTGTACCCATATTTTTCCTTTTTAGACTTTCCCTCATGAAAGTATTTTATAGTGTAGCAAAGGGATTCTATATTTAGTAGCATGACAAAGGAAACCAAACTTCACTTTTGTGGGATTTTTTTCAGATCCATCATATCAAAATTTGATAAAGAATTGTTATATTTCTAATAAGTTCAAGGGCGAAATTTTATTTACCAAATTGTTATTTTTTAAAATTTTTACGTTTTTATGCATTGAGAAGTCCCAATAAACTGGTGGTCACCTTTTTCATGGGTCTTTTAAAAAACATGATTACAATTTACACCTTCACTGCAAAATATGCTGTAATGTCTTGATCCTGGCCGATCAAATAAGAGAGTAGAGTTTCACCCAATTATTTTATTTACAGCCATATATTTACATACGAACAACTTGCTCTAATATAGGTTGAAATATTTAATTTTTACACCATTTGGAAATGGATGATATTTATACTGCAGTCGAAGATTCAAGATCGATAGTGAAAAGAGTTCCCCATCAATTCGGAGAAATAACCACAAAAAATTAATAGGTTGTTAGTTAACACAGTTACTCCAAGTTGGAGAGTAAAAAAAGCAGTCCGCAATCCAAGAAGTCTCTTTTTTTTCCAAGAAGGTTTTTTCTCTGTCCAATCTCCGCATCTCACTTTACATTGGTCCACTTGAACTCTCTATCGCCCAATAGCCGTTCAAAAACATTTCCCTCTCATGATTACCAGCTGAAGGTGAGAATATCCGTCAATGATGTGTCCTAGTAACTGACAGTTCTGGAACACGTGTTGCCCATAATCCCTTAATAATGAGGAAAAATTAGCATCCAGATGGCTTGACACTCCTGGGTATCACTAATGACCGGATGCGATAACCACTCCTGATAAGGAGAAGATACTCCATCTGGCAATCTGGAGGTAGTTAATCATTGATGGTTTTGAGAGGTGATGACACAGCCGCATGCAAATGTCAATTATCAAGAATGGGAAAGAGGAACTTTACAATATGCTTCTACCAGATTTTTAAGATTTGTAATTCTCGCTTTCACTCACACTCTGACAAACACATAAACATCATGTAAATGGATTGCCTACAATATCTGACAAAAATCGACGTATTTCTAATAAAGATCGAATGAAGAATTTAATTCGCCTGGCAAGAAACCTTTTAAAACAAATGCTCTCACAATCAGAAAAATATAATTCCAAAAATATATTCTCAATATTTTATGATAAAAGAATCAGTGTAAATATTTCGTTTTATTCACTTAGTGATTGGTGAATACCGAGTCATCGGATCCATGACGTTTGAGGGTTTTTATAAAAGAATATTGTTTAAAATAATTCATGATAGTTATTATTATGTCTTAGTAAGAATTTGTATTGCACTAGATGATGAAATGGTGACAAAAAAGAAAAAGTAAAGCTTTAATTAATATTGGATTAATAGCAAAAGAGTTTAAAACAATGTTACTTGTTAATTCTACATTTAGACGTATTGTTTGTGAATAGCTTTAAAATTTGTTTACATTTTTCGAGAAACATTTTTAAATTAATGTTCTATAAGTCAGAAAAACATAATTCCAAAAATTTATTCTCAATATTTTATTATAAAAGAATCAATATAAATATTTCGCTTTATTCACTTTGTGATTGGTGAATAGCGAGTCATCTGATCCACGACACTTGAGGGTTTTTATAAACCACCATTTTTTTAAATAATTGATTATAGTTATTATTATGTCGTAGTAAGAATTTATATTGCGCTTGAAGATAAAATGGTGACAAAAAATAAAAGGAAATGCTTTGATTAATATTAGATTAACAGCAAAAGAGTTTAAAACTATATTACTTGCTAATTCTACTTCTAGACACATTGTTTGTAAATAACTTCCGGTTTGTTTAAGTTTTTCGAGAAACATTTTAAATTAATGTTCTCACAGTCAGAAAAACATGATTTCAAAAATGTATTCTCAATATTTTATTATAAATGAATTAATGTAAATATTTCGTTTTATTCACTTAGTAATTGGTGAATAGCGAGTCACCGGATCTACGACGTTTGAGGGTTTTTGTAAACCAACATTGTTTAAAGTAATTGATGATAGTCATTATTATGTCGAAGTAAGAAAAGTGTTGATGATAAAATGGTGACAAAAAAGTAAAAGGAAAGCTTTAATTAATATTACATAGCAAAAGAGTTTAAAACAATGTTATTTGTTAATTCTACTTTTAGATGCATTGTTTGTGAATAACTTTCCGGTTTGTTAACGTTTTTCGAGTAACGGAATATTTTTGTCTCTCGGCCAACACTCATTAAAATACCTAAGCTATTCACGTGTTAAATCTGAGTTGTTTTTAAAGAATAGCAATGGAGCGTCCAATAATATCAGAGGAGAAAAAATGTGAAGAAAGACAGAGTGAAAATCTTCTAATTGGACAAAAAAAACCGATCGTAAAACTACTATGTTGACGTCAAAAAGTGACTCAATATTTAGGTGTTTGAAAAATGATAAAAAATTTACTCATTTGAAGCTTTGAATTTTTGATTTGGATGTATGTCAATTTACAAATATAGGTTGTCAACATCGAAAGAATAATCTTCCAACCCTGAACAAAAGGCCAATGCAGTTTAAAAACTTGCTAATTGGAATTCATGTCCACAGAATATGAGTACCATAAGTCATCGAGCAACATCGTTGAAAGCTAGAAGAGCTCGACATCCCACTGGAGTTTAAAAACAGTGGAGGCCAAAGGAGTTTAAAAACTTACCATTTAGAATTCATGACCACAGATCATTACTATAATAATTACAGTATCGAGCAACATCGTTGGAAGCAAGAAGAAGTCGACACCCCAGTGGAGTTTAAAAACAGTAGCAACCAATGGAGTTTAAGAACTTGCTATTTGGAATTCATGACCTCAGAGCATAAGTATCAAAATTACAGTATCGAGCAACATCGTTGAAAGCGAGAAGTCGACATATCCTCTTCTAATTATAAATAAAATATTATAACTATAATTAAAATTATGTTCTTTCAACGATATGTTATGCCTGACTGAGAGAAACTTGAAATACTGAATCAACATGAAGAAACATGGTTATTTGTTATAAATCTCTGATGGTTTTGTATGCACAATGGTTTTTGTGTATAGAAAACAATATATTAAATAATGAAATTGATGAAGAGCAAGCGCATGTTTGAGAGGACATATATAATTCTATTCTCATCAAAGAATCGTATGCTGATGTCAATGAAATAAATGAACTTGCATGTTTAAAAAAACTGAAGATGATCTGTAGTTTCGAAATAGCACATCAAAGGTAGAAAAAAGATGATAAATTGCAGAGTCTCTGAAAATATGACATATGATGTTCAGACTTCAAAAAATGATGGAAAACTTCATAGCTAATACTGTAAATTTTTAAAATGTCAGCATCAATCTTTTAAGTAAGCAAACTGTGGGCACAGATAGAAAAAGGCATGCACAAATTTACCCGAAGTCGAGTCATGCGAGTCATGGCAACAATATAAAGGGAAAGTGACTTTTAGGTACTTTCGCTTTAAAAATATTCACTTTTTATCATGTCCTAAAATTCTCTCAGCTTTAAAACCTCCCCTATTGATTTTTTCCATAACTCTGTAAATAAATATATGCTACTGTATAGATTTAAATGTATAATAAATTAAATTTAAATGTGTAATGATACTTCTTATCTCAAAATATTATACAGTAAACGAATCTTATGGCGAATTTAGATTAAGAAATTTTGTATGCAACTTACAACTAAAAAGATCCCTTTGAAAATCGAGATAATTTTAAATTTTTGATCGTATCTCAGTAATACATTTACATAAAAAAGGTAAAGTGCCTACAGAAATTTTAAATTTTCAACACTGCAAGGAGATATTGAGAAGATTAAAAGAAGCAGCCTTTTCTTCCTAGTGGAAAAATAATTTCTGAAAGAAAACAGAACCGCTTGATAGCCCTGTAGTATGGAAAAAATAATTGCTTTAGGTCTGAGTTATCTATTTTAAACAAGCTATGTTACTCGGTTAGTGACTTGATAACATAAATTTATAGAAAAAATTTTAATCTAAAGTTATTGCATTAAAAACTGTAAATTTCATAGAATTTTCCTTTGTATGAGTATAATAACTATTTTGTTGTCGTCTAGAAACATGTAAATTTACATCAAAATAATACAAAATACGAGGTATTTGCATTAAATTTGAAAGCAGGTCCTGAAAAGACAACATTTTCGGAAACTCATTTACTTTGTATTTGTATTTACTATTTTGAATTTAAGGTTATACGGGGTAAGAATAGACTCTGCAATTAAACAGAATATTAGATATTTCAGAAGCTAAGAAATAGGAAAAATCAGTATCAGAAGTCTCTTACATAAAATATATAATTAATTTATATAAACTTAGTATTATAAAAAGAATTATAGAAAAAGATTTAGAGATAATATTTGCATCAATGTAAAGAGGATTTTCTTATCTAAGCAAACGGTATAATAAGTAGTAAAAAATGAATAATAAGTAGTTGGAAAAGAAGTAAAAAAATAAATAATTGTAAGTAGCAAAAGAACGTAAAATAAATAATAATATAAGAAAGTAGTTGTAAAAATAATTTTTTAACAATAACATACTCTGAAATTATTGAAGAGAAATTTAATTAATTATATTTAGATACATAAAAAGCAAGCTTTCGATCAGTTTTCAAATAAAATTCTATTTAAAATTTTGAAGATGCCTTCTTAAAGAAAACCCGATTCAAATATTTATTAAGAGTTAAATTTAGTATCGATAGTTCATCAATCCGCTTTTATAGCTTTTTGAACGATTTTTGTATCACGGGTTGCGCAGTTGACGGAAAGTATATCAACATAAAGATATTATAATGAGAGCACCAGCATAAAAATATTATTTCAGAGATTGTTTGAATGGTTTCAGAAACAATGACTTAATTCTTTTTTTAGTATTTAGAAGCAAATAATTGGCCCACATAATTAGATTTGAATTTTTAAAGGAACTTTTTCTTTTAAGTAGATTTTTTTCCTCATTTCTGCTGTTCAAACTTCCCTTTAAGATCGAATTTTGTGTTGCTCATAAATTTTGAATTACTTAGAAAAATATAAAATATGTTTTTAATTCAGAAACCATAGTAAAAATGTTTGTGTTAAAATGATAGCTTTATTTATTTTCTTAAAATTTAAATTTAGCTAAATGATTAATGGATTGTAGTTTTATATCCTTTTATTCTTTTTAAAATAAGTATCGAAATTCAGTTTCTCCAAAGTCTTACAGGTGTGACAGAATCTTTTTAGTGGATAAATTCAAAATAAATATTTCTTTAATGGCTATTTTCATTTGTGATATGAAGAATTTCTTAGTTTGAAGGAGTTTCCTTTTGAGATACCTATATGTGGTATCTCAAAAGGAAACTCCTATGTAGTGTGAAGTTGGTTCTTATTCGTCCATTGTTTTAACATTAGGTATTGGTTTGATTAGATCTGTAATTTGAAATTTAAATTCAAGAGTTTATATATGGTATCCATTTGCCATTATCATTAGAATTTCAAGATGATATCTAAAGATTTTTGTCATTTTGTCATTTTTTCATTAAAAGCTTGTGAGCCTTAAATAATCTGTACTAATTATGGACCAACAACCAGAGAAAACGCTCTCTTCCGAGCTTCTCATATACTCACACAGCCAAGGTTTTTCCATTTCATAATATATATATATAAGAAATAATCATAAGAAAAAAGTTTATTTTAATGTGCCACTTCAGTTTGTCGCTACTTTGGTAATCCAAACCATAAACTTTCAATTAATTTTAATGCAGATTTTTTTCCACACTATCAAGCTGTTATTTTGGCGATTTTTATATCATCCTTGGTGATGTAAAAGGGTACATTAAAGTAGATTTCCATCAACCAGATACGTGTTTGAGAGCCTTTCTTTGTGATACGAATCAAAATTTGATACCAATTTATAATTTTGGTGAAAATATTAAATAATAAGTTAATTATTTATTTTAAGCTTCCGTGTTCAAATTGATAGAGGCGTAATTTCAAAAATATGATAAGAGAAGTTAAAATCTGAAATTTATCATGGTCTCGAAGGGCATTTTAAGCAATTGCAATGATTTCTCCATCTATGGTTCATATAAGAGAAACTAAAGCCACAGTGCATTGCAATAGATTCTCGATGTACCTGAAATCACTAAGTCGGACTTTTTTTAGTCCCTCATTTTCAGAAAGATGCAATCACCGAGTCAGACTTTTTTTTAGTCCTTCGTTTTCAGAAGGGTACAATCACCAAGTCAGACCTTTTTTTTCAGTCTTCATTCTTAGAAGGCCGATGGGGCGCATTAAAAGGAAAGCATGTCAGCACGTGCTAGTTTCAGTGACTTTGATGCAAAATAAACAATAAATTTTTGTATTATATTTTGTACTATTTACTATGCATTGCATTTTGTATAATTTGATAAATTATGGTAAATAATTATAAAGGTTTTAAATTAAGATTAATTAACCTCTACCGAATCCCGTTGCGGAGGCACCTCTTAATTTTTGTATAAAGATAACCTAGTTTAATTCTTTTCGGGCTCTTTGAATAATCCTCAAGATATCTATATAAATAAATATCAATGTTTTTCTGTATGTCTCTGATGCGCTGCCATAGCGATGATCCAATTCTGATAAAATTTCGACTACTTATTACTTGAAGTTACGGGATGGTTATAGGCACAATACAATAACCTAAAATGTAAAAAATATTTTCAGATCAATTTACCGCATCTATTAACCATGGACTAACCTTCAAATAACTCGCTAAGGAGGCATAACAGATTCAGTAATGATGCTAAATTCAAGCTAGAGGTTAAAATTTCGTAGCAATTGTACGTAAATGATATGCAAGTCTTTCTATGAGGTAACAGTTTTATTAGAGAGTGTGCGAGAAAGTTTCAGGGCAATCAATGCTATAGGTTTGAAATTTTAATTCAAAATTTAATAAAATTCCAGAGTTTTTTGCAATAATTTCCAAAAATATTATAGTACAAATAATTTTACGCCATCTTAGTTTTCAAAAAATTATGTTTTCAACTACACTGACGGAAAAAAAATCCCAACACCAAGAAAAAATTATTGTACAGTAATGAAATTTTAGGAATACATTTGTGTAGGCAAAGTATTTAATTGATTAAAGTTTCAAGATCACAGGTAGAGCCATTTCAAATGTGAAATGTTGGTACATTAGCAACCGGTGTAACCGCCAGAATTTTGAATGCAAGCATGCAAACGTGCATGCATTATGTCGTACAGGTGTCGGATATCAGTTTGTGGGATGGAGTTCCATGAATGTTGCACTTGGGCAGTCAATGCAGGGACGGTTAATGCTGGTTGGGGATGACGCTACAGTTGTCGCCCAATGATGTCCCATACGTGCTCGATTGGGGAAAGATCTGGGGATCTAGCAAGCCAAGGCAACATGTCGACACTCTGTAGAGTATGTTAGGTTACAACAGCGGTATGAGGGTGAGCGTTATCCTGTTGGAAAACACCCCTTTGAATGCTGTTTATGAATGGCTTCAAACCCCAAACCATAACTCCAGGAGTAGGCCCTGTGTGTCTAGGCCGCAGACAGATCACTAGCAGGCGCTCACCTGGCCTCCTTCTAACCAACAAACGGCTATCACTGCGACCAAGGCAGAACCGGCTTTCATCAGAAAATACAACAGATCTCCACTCCGTCCTCCAATGAGCTCTAGCTTGACACCACTCACGTCACAAACGGCAGTGGTTTGGAGTCAGTGGAATGCACTATATAGCACTATTAGCCACAGCCATATGCCGAATACGACGGTCTTCCCTCTCAGTAGTACCACGTGACCGCCTGGAACCTGGTCTTCTTGAGGCAGTACCTTCTCTTGACCACTGCCGCCAATACTCATGGCGGATATATTCCTGCCAAGTCTTTCAGCAATATCATGGAAAGAAAAGCCACCTTCTCGTAGCCCTATAACACGACCTCGTTCAAACTCAGTGAGCTGTTGATAATGGCTTCTTCGTCTTCTCAGAGGCATCCTTGACTAATATTAATCCTCTACGCCAAATCTCAACTGTAAATAACGATCACGAACCTTACAGCGCTTATTTAAAGCACACCTCATTTGCATGTTCATAGTGTCGCTACTAGCGCCACACTTACGCGCGTAGCTCGGAATTTGAGTCGACGCCATCTTTCAGATGTATAAACACGCCTACCAAATTTCTTTTATCTAGCACAGCTCCTTCCTAGTGTTGGAATTTTTTCCATCAGTGTATATTAAAGGTTTAATGGTATAAATATATTTTCTACATTTAATCAATTTTAAAAGAAAATATTTCAGTCACATTTTCTTATATTAAACTTGAGAATTCTGAACGCATATTAAACGAACCACGAGATACAATAAATAGTTTCTTTCATTGTCAATCTGAAAGAAAACCAAGATTTACAATTCTAAAAGAATACATAAATCTAATACATAAAAATGAATATTCGGTTTTAGAATAGAATAATAAAAATAGAATAAATACTATTTATGTTTCTTCCTTATATATCCTTCAATTTCAATGAATGCATTCATCGCCGACAAGAAAATAAATATCATTCTTATGATCATTCTTAATTAAAAAAGATAGCTATTTCAAATTCCAAATGATATTTCCAAAATTATTTCTTCTGTGGCATCAACGCGTCGGTTACTAGCTAGTAAATAAATAAAAAACCTTTTTGTTTCATTAAAAAAATTCTTATTGTGATAAGTAAATTTATGGTAATTTTTCTTTCAAATTAGAGTCTGGAACATGCTTCCAAAATATATTATTAAATCTAAAATCAAAAATATAAATTTTTGACATTGTTGTTATATATTTATCTGTTTTTTCAAAAAGAAGAAAATATTTTCTGAAAAAATGGAGGTAAAAATCTAGTCTACTGAAGCTTTGAGCTACGTTTACGATCTAGCGAAAAATATTCAATTTAAAACTATTTTTTATGTGGGGGGAGGAGGAGGTTCAATAGAAATGTAGAGTCAATTATTAATTTTTATATTATTAAAGAAATAAAGGAACATGTTTCAGGAATTTTTTGCAAGAAATAAATTTTTCTTTAATTACTTCCTTTTAATCCTGTTTTAAAGTTAAGCAACATCAGAGAGCTCTCGCTGCCAATTTAGAATGTAAAATATAAACATGCAAGGGAACTAACTGACAAATACATATATTCTATTTCATGCATGGTTTTAAGAATGATCTACGATCAGGCAATGCAAGATATCAGCCTTACATTATTAACCCTTTTACAAGTATGGCTGTAAGTAAAGGCTATCACTATAGATTATGGATGATGTTTACTAAATGTCATTGTTGTTTACTTTGTTTCATGTGTGTTTTCGGTAATTATTTCTATAGTAAAAGTCCAACACTCAAAATCACCACATTCCTCGTTGCTTAGCTACAAGATGAAACAAAATCTTGTTTATTTCGTCAGTTATTTCCTGTAAATTAAACTTGTTAAATCTGCAGACAGACAGTTGCGGCTGTTGCATTAGCACATTGTAATACTACAATACTACACTGGTGGTGCAGGTAATTTTTTATATATTATTATTTGTTTTTTATTTGTTAATATCTTTAAAATGTTTAACAGAGAAGGTTTAAAGTAAAGTAATTATTAATACATGAATTTTTTTGTCGGTAAGACCAAAATGGAAACACCATTTCAATCGAAGTTCCCTTTAAATAAAATTTTTGAAACTGTTGGTAACTTGTTTCTATACTCCTGAGCATTACAAAGTTGTGGTGTCAGTAATTTATCATAATACCAATTTGAGCAGGAAGAATGAAGGAATGAATGGAGAATGAAGGGAGAATTTTCGATGAATTCACAAATGATAAAAATTTTGTCCTTTCCTCAGATTACAGTGGGTAAAAAAAGTCTCCGTACGCAGATACGAATGCAAATCAAAGATTAATTTGTCACACAAAATTCATAATGATAAAAATGAAAACTTAAAAATGAGTTAAAACTAATATTATTTAAGATTTATTCACATTAAAAGGATGATAATACTGACAAAATTAAATAATAAATCTTAAAAACGCAAAAAATGCCGTAAACATGGAACAAAAAAGTCTCCGTACGGTGCCGTAGCACACGAAAAAAGTTTAAAAAATTGCAAAATATATTTAACAAATATACATTTAATGATCAGTCCTTTGGCCTTTATCACCTCTTTTAGACGTTGAGGCATTATCCCTACAAGTTTTTTTGTTGTTTCTGGAGAAATATTACACCAAATACTACTAATGGCACTTTTGAGCTTAACTTTGTCTTTTATGTCATATTTTTTAAGTTGTCGGCCAATTTCTACCCACAAATGTTCAATGGAGTTTAAATCAGGTGACTGGGGAGGGCTATGAAGTTGTTGTTTAATATGATAAAGGCACCACTCTTGGCAAATCTTAGAGGTGTGTTTAGGATCGTTAAAGTAAATCCAGTTCCAAGAGATAGTTTCTCTGCACTGGATAACACATTTTGTTTAAGAATATCCAGATATCCATATCGATCCATATTTCCCTCAATGAACTGCAAATTTCCTACTCCAGAAGCACTCATACACCCCCACATCATAACACCGCCACCACCGTGCTTCACAGTTGCGCATAAATTCTTAGTTAGCATTTGTTCGTTTGGTTTTCTCCACAACATAACTCGGCCATCTGACCCATGAATGTTAAATTTTGATTCATTGCTAAAAAGAATGGATTCCCAAAAAGATAATGGCTTACTTACATGCTTCTTTGCAAACTGGAGGCGCTTTTTCCTGTTGTACAAACTTATATAGGGTTTCTTCCCGGCCGCACGTCCATGATAACCACTTTTTTAATGACATTTCTCACGGTTTGAGTGGAGACTTTAATGTTGTAACCAACCATTAAAACAGATGCCAACTTCGGTGCACTAATTCGTGGATTTTCTTGAACTTGGCGTAAGATGTTTCTCTTATGCACGCGATTTAATTTTGACGGCCTCCCGGATCGATCTCTATCCTCAAGTGAATGAAGTTTACGATATCTTTCAATGATATATTGCACAGTAGACTTCGATTTTTTAATCCTTTCACTAATCCTTTTCATGGATAATCCATCATTTCGCAATTTAATCACTAATTCCCGAATAGCTCTGGGAACTTCCATTTTGAGACGATCAAGAATAAATTTAAACTCAACAACTGTCAAAATGTTGTTTTCTTATCAGTGATTAACTTTCTGACATCAAAGATTTACTGCGGGCCTGTTTTAAATACATCAGAAAGAATTTGCATAAAGCGTACGGAAACTTTTTTTGCACTGCAATTTTTAATTTACCTTAGATATTGCAAATAATATGCCTTTCTCGTTTTTTAAAAATGAAAATTTACAACAATCTCTTTCTATAGACTTATACTAAACACATATAGACAGTATTTAAAGAAAAAATGCAATACTTTACAAATTATGCTCATTTATTCTTAAATTTAGTGACCGTACGGAAACTTTTTTTACCCACTGTATATGTTATTTTGGCGATTTTCGTTGGCGATGTGAAAAGGAATATTAAAGTTTATTTCAACCAACTAAATATGCATTTATCCGCCTTTCGTTCAGACGATTGGGACTAAAATTTGATACAAGTTTATAATTTTGGTGACGACACTCAATAATTATTTGTATTCCCAGCTCAAATTGATATAAGTCTTTGTTTCAAAAAGAGTTTTATATGAAAAAAATTTGATTAGATGAATTATCATGATTATACGAACACTTGATTGATGTTCAAAATTACGAGGTCCACCTCAAAGAAGTTCTAGTATGGCTTCCAGTCAACTAATTAATTTAACTAAACTTCGAAGTAGAAAACCTAGATCTATTAGAATAAGATATGGTGTGATTATTTAAGAATTTATTATTATTTTATATGCTGTAAAAAATCGCAAAGATACCTCAATGACATTGTAGAGTATCTTCTACAACTAGAAATATTTTGAGACAAAACGCAATGAAGCTCCAGCACTCACGTATGTGCTAATCTATCTGGAAAATATTTTGAGTGAAAATACTTTCCTAATATGTAAAAAAACTACTAGAGGAAATCATTAAAAGGATTTTTTTTAAATAAAGACTTCCGAAATTAGAAATTTTGGAAATATCCTTTCTCTGTAACAAATTGTTTAATTATGTATTAGAGAAAACTTATTTTAAGTGGAAATGTCCATCAAACCTACGGAAATCCTATTTAGCAATAATAAATAAGACTTTTGTTGATTTTCAAACAATACATTTTCCTATTCGAAAAATTTACAAAGCATATCGAGGACAT
>JAPMOQ010053333.1:1056903-1070937 GCA_026543055.1 Argiope trifasciata | reverse complement strand
CAAATCCATACCTCATCAGAAATCACATCTTTAGATATTTCTTCCCTGCCATAGGAAACTCTAAAAATATAACACTTTAAATCTCATTCAAATATGTATAAATATAAAATATAAATTTTCTTCAATATTTGTAAAGTTAGAACAATAATGAAAAAATATTAAAATGTAAGAAAGAGAAATTAAAAATAAAGCACATGCATAATAATTTACTTTATTTTGAAGACTTATATGTACTGGTATTTCTGAGAAATGTAAAAATATTCTTTTAACATAATATTAAGATTAATTTAATACTTTTACTTCATTTTGCAGTGCATTACTGAATATCAAATCTTCATCCCTAATTCAGAAAATGTCTATGACTTGGGTTTTTAAACTGAAGAAGAATAAGATATTTATGAAAAGAAAATTGTGTTACATAAATTATGAAGTAAAATACAATTATTGTTTTTATAGTTTTCCTATTTACTCCTTTTTGAAAAAGCTCAATTTGTAATACAACAGATATATTTTTTATAGGAAAGTTAAGCACATGATCAATAGCCTGAGCAAAATTCTGTTTATGATCAGAAAAAGAGAACCGATTAGAGAAAATAAATTATTATTATTAAGAAATCAGTCACATGAAACTTAACACACACAAGCAATAAATAACCTCTGTAACCGTAATTGTCCCTTGGCTCTTTATCGGAACACCTTGTACACTACCTTAAGGATCGAACCAATAAAAATAGACACAAATGACGTCATATTGTATGTTTTCCAACTAATGTTCGTTACGTGGTGATTGGTGTGAAGATTTACAACTTTCTGAATGGATTTAAGAAGAAAACAATTTCACCGAAACATCTTACACAAATTGTGAGTTTTTTCTACATTTACGATAGTCTTCTAAGTAAGAATAAGAATTGTATTGAAGTTGCATTTATTTCTATATCAACAACAACAAAAAGGAAGACATGGAAACTTATTTGAACAATTGGTGTGAGGAATCAACATAAAATTTTTTGAACCCTGAAAAAGAAATTGAAATAATTTAAGTACCTATTTAGAATGAAAGTTCATTCCTTATTTGCTTGCATTCTGTTTAGAACTGCTGCAATTTTCCAATGAGAGTCTATTTCTGTAACAGTGTGACATTAGTTCAGTAAAACAATATTTTTTTCTTTCATTTTTTATCCAAATGTGGTCCAAAGAATGGATCTTATTATATGTATATATTTTTTCTTTACATTTTGAGCTTAGAATGGTATATATGATGCCTTTGTGTATGTTTTTATTGCAGATGTAAAAACAACTAATTTATAAAAAATGACTTAGTGCAATGAAAATATATGAAGATGCATTTTTATCAGTTTTGTTCACTTATACGACGTTGTTTTGATAATTAACACCATTTTTACAACGCAAGAGTCAAATTTGCTGTGGTGAGGCAGTTAAGCTTGATTAAAATGAACTATCCGGCTTCCAGTATTTTTCATCTATTTGTTTTAAGTTTTGGTTTCGAAATATCTGCAAAAAGCAAAATAGGTATCTAACAAATAATGATATTTAGCAATATTCTTGGATTCTAACTTTTTTATTGATGTAATAAAAAATTTTAAGTATTTTTTGCAGCATTCGAGATATAATTGTTTTAAATTAAAATTTTTCAAATTTGCGAGCCGTTATTAACCATATTAATATAGAAGCACCATCAAATCCCCGTATAATATAATGTGGCGTTTTATGGGGAAGAATGAAACTCAAACACCTTTTGATGCTAACACCAAATTAATAGTTCTCGTTTATAATTTTGTCTTCTTTAAAATGCTTGAACACTTCCAATTTAGATAAATTGTAATTTCGTAATAAGATCGACTTTTCTTTGTTATTTTAAGATTTTCATTGCCGATAAGAAAATAATATGCCCCTGATTTGAAGCTTTTTACAGCTAGATAAGACGATAACAACATAATATTGTGTAATATTTGAAAATATAGAACAATATTGAGAATACCGAGAAATACTGAATATCATATAAACAATACTGTACAATGAATATAATTATCAAAATGCGCTGTATTTTTAAAAGCTTTGATACAGTAAAATTCATTGGCAAAAAAAAATTAGTTATTACTCAGTAAATTATTTAATTTGAGATTTTATTCCAAAATATTAACTGGCATTTTTTTATATATATAAAAAATACAAATATCGTGAAAATAATATTGAAAATCCCGCATTGAATAGGTTTGAACAATACTGCGAAAGTTATTTAATTTCCTATAAGTACAAGATATTGTAAGGCATATCCACGATATTGTTCATATATTCTTTCATATATTGTTCATATATTGTTGATGTATTCTTTCATGAATATATCAACAATATTGTTGGGCATTTTGGGTTAATGGGGCAAATTTTATTTTTATCTAATTTGAACATTGTGAGGGTACTATTGTGAATTATGCATTTAAAATTATGATATAATAATTTCATCTTTTTTTTTAATGTAGAAGAAGTAGTCGGGAAAAACTGATATATTTCTAAGAACGAAGCACAGAAAAACGATTTGATTTTTACTATGTCAGTCTTTTGGAGTTCAATCCAGTCATATGATTTTTTTTCTCATCTTCGTGTTTTGCTACTTAAATTGGTATATGATTTTGATATAATTTATATGATTATTTGATATAATTTATATAATTTTGATTGTTTAGATAATTATTTGTTTCTTTACATTATAAACAGATGATGAAGAAACGAGTTTGGATTATACTGTTACTGTTAATTGTACCGTTTGCATTACAAGTTACTGCTTATTTAAACAAGTTTTTGATGATATATGGAAGTGTTTTTCCCTCATACATTAAAACATTTATCTCATAACATGCATTTTTTTCATTAGTTTTGGTAGCGGTGGCTGGTGGTAAAGACTCGACTTTGGAACCGGAGGGTTTCAAGTTCGAGACCCAATTCCCCCGACGAACCGTCCTGTAAGTGGGTCTGATGCGCATTAAACGTCCGCTCAAAATGTCCTCCCGCTGGTGTGGTGTGGAGAGGGAGGGTGCCAGTTGAGTTGTCGTCCTTGTCGCCTGACCTTGGTTGAAAATTTCAAAGTACGTGTTAAATCTTTCCTAGAGTTGCTTTAAAAGGGAAGTTATTATAACTAAATTAAACTTTTGAATTGTTTTCATAGTATGTATGCTAGTTTTAAAAATCAATTTTTCCATATAAACAATAATAAGTTCCGAATAAATAATGAATGGTATTTGCACTTTAAGGTGGGTTCATGCGAGGCTTATTATTACCCACAATAGAAGATCACGCCTACTTCCGGAAAATCAAGTGATCACAACGGGACAATGGCAAATAATTGTCGCGTAGCGACAAACGTTGTCCGCGTTGTCTCAGGTATTCACACGAGGACAATGCCGGGACAACAGCATAGAGGCAGCGTTTGCGGACAATAATAAGCCTCGTGTGAACCCACCTTTAGATTTCAAGGAAGTTTTGAGAAAACAACTATGCTTTATACAATATTTAATACTGTGTAGTAATTTAAAGTCTTGTCCATTAAATTTGTTCCTATTTCAAAGAGCAGTTTTAGCTTAGTTTCATAATTTTTTATAAGCAACTCACTTTTATTCTCTTTTAACTTCCTACTGGCCAACACGCATAGCTTTATGCCTTGTTATTTTATCTCAGTTATTGTTGTTATAATTGTTATTGTTGAATTTAGGTATTCCTTAATAATATTTTAACTTATAATAAGTAATGAATTATTGTTGACAAGTAGAATGATTGAATTTTTTTATCCATTATTAGAAGTATTTCTTAAAGATTTTTTATATAAAAATAATCAAAACAGAAAAAAAAAAATTCAACAGACAAAAAGAGAGTAATTGTTTCAATTTCTATATATTCATTATTTTCCTTTAATTTTCACTTTTAATAGTAAGTAATTATGAAATTTAGTCTATTAGATAGTAGAATATAGAAATAAAAGTTCTTGATTTAAACTAATCATTAAAAGAATGAACTAAAATTTGTGTAAACATCCTGCATTGATCAATGGATTTATTATTTTTGAATTTTGCTTCATAATTCTGTTAATGCTTGCGTATTATTATTACTAAATTAGATTTTAGAAATGAATATTTTTTTTAAAAATTCAGATGTTAGTGCATTCAAGTATTGAGTGTCTCAATTTTTCCTCAATGTTTTGGTTTTTTTTAAATGACGGTCTTCTGATGAAAGAAAAATGATGCTCGAACATTATATTTCTTTTTAGTGTTTTTATAAGGTAATAGTTCATCATTATGAGTATTATTGAAATGTATCAGATTTCTTTATAAGTTATTTTGCTAAATAGTAAAAAAATAACCCTTTATAAAATAAGATTACTATATATTTGAAAATAGCATCTGTGACCGAAAGGGCGCCAAAATTTTAATTGTCAGGGTAGACTATTAAAACCAATAAATCATGCCAATTTAGTTAAAAATACATTTAATGACATTAAAGGACATGATTTACACGGGAACAAAACTATTTAGGACAATAACATTGAACATACACTGATGGAAAAAAAATCCCATCACCAAGAAAAAATGATTGTACAGTAATGAAATTTTAGGAATATATTTGTTTAGGTAACATATTTAATTGATGAAAGTTTCAAGATCACAGGTAGAGCCATTGCCGAGAAGAGCCATTTCAAATGTGAAATGTTGGTACATTAGTAACCGGTGTAACCACCAGAATTTTGAATGCAAGCATGCAAACGTGCATGCATTGTGTCGTACAGGCGTCGGATATCAGTTTGTGGGATGGAGTTCCATGCCTGATGCACTTGGGCGGTCAATGCAGGGACGGTTAATGCCGGTTGTGGATGACGCTGGAGTAGTCGTCCAATGATGTCCAATACGTGCTCGATTGGAGAATGATCTGGTGATCTAGCAGGCCAAGGCAACATGTCGACACTCTGTAGAGCATGTTGGGTTACAACAGTGGTGAGAGGGCGAGCGTTATCCTGTTGGAAAACACCCCCTTGAATGCTGTTCATGAAGGGCAGCACAACAGGTTGTATCACTAGACTGACGTACAAATTTGCAGTCAGGGTGCGTGGGATAACCACGAGAGTGCTCCTGCTGTCATACGAAATTGCTCCCCAAACCATAACTCCAGGAGTAAGCTAAGCCCTGTGTGTCTAGGTCGCAGACAGGTCACTAGCAGGCGTTCACCTGGCCTCCTTCTAACCAACAAACGACTATCACTGCGACCAAGGTAGAACCGGCTTTCATCAGAAAACACAACAGATCTCCACTCCGTCCTCCAATGAGCTCTAGCTTGACACCACTCACGTCGCAAACGGCAGTGGTTTGGAGTCAGTGGAATGCACTGCACAGGGCATTTGGCTCGGAGCTGTCCTTGAAGTAACCGATTTGTAACAGTTCGTTGTGTCACTGTGGTGCCAACTGCAGCTTGAATTTCAGCTGCAGACGCAGTACGATTAGCCACAGCCATACGCCGAATACGACGGCCTTCCCTCTCAGTAGTACCACGTGGCCGCCCAGAGCCTAGTCTTCTTGAGGCCGTACCTTCTCTTGATCACTGCCGCCAATACTCATGCACAGTGGATACATTCCTGCCAAGTCTTTCAACAATATCGCGGAAAGAAAACCCACCTTCTCGTAGCCCTACAACACGACCTCGTTCAAACTCAGTGAGCTGTTGATAATGGCTTCTTCTCTTCTCTTTGGGATTTTTTTCCATCAGTGTATATGCATTAAAATTATAATCGGGGACTACATCAGGCTTTACTCTCGCTTCCAAGACAAGGATTGATTGTTCATGACAACGGCCAATAGATTGTCGAGGAAAACAGTTACGGTTTCACTTCGAAATATTTAATAATTTGTGTAGCATACTGCTTGGGATGTTTAATCAGATTAGAAATAAACTTTGAGCTTTCTTTTTGCATCTTATATCAACTCCAATAAATCAATCAATAAAATGTGTGAATTAAATTAGTTTATCGAAATTGAATGAAGGGTTTGTATAATCTTTTAATGATTCTTAATATTCTATCTAGATTTTCTATTCTTTCTTCTATTGACTCATTTTCTGTTTAATTTTAAAACACTGTGGAGCTCATTTCAAGTAATTTCATATTTAAGTTGTTTGCCTTGAAACAAATATTTTAGGTTCAAAAAAAATTTATATTCTTACGGTCATTTTATAAATGATAATTTATTTTTAAATTATCTCTGCTATATGTTCAGGAATCGCCAACATAGCAAAATAGTATACATTTTCGTTTCAATCTCTCTCTAACGGGTGAAATTAATTGGACTGTGAACACAAAGTTGCATCGCACAATGAAGAGAAGTGATAAAATATGCGAATCATTCAAGGAGACTATCTTATAACAGTTCCCAACGATACTACACACGGGCTGGGATAATACACAACGATACTACACTCCTAGTCTGATGTTCGTATCTGTGAAAACAAGGTTGTAGTTGTGACGAAAGTGCAACATATTTCGATAATTTTTAATTGGTGAGTTTGTTATTCACATTGTATTTCCATATCATATTTGAGGTTTCAAAATATTTTTCGGAATTATTATGTATATATACTCATAAATAATAACCCATAAAAAAGAATAACTTAAAAGAACACACAAAAAAAATCGGTTGATAATACTCCGGTTTGTTTCATTATTTTTATTATGACAATAATAAGTTAGCTCAATGTAAAAAAAGATCACATTTCAAAAATTTTTAATAGTACCCGAGACTAAATAATGATATTTACCCTTTTTGTGATTTAAATAAATACTTTTCTTTACTTTTTTATGATTCTTTATATACTGTTATAGTTTATAAACTACAAATTATTTTTTTGTGATGTTTACATTCTCGAATAAAACTGGCAAACAAAACAAAGAAACACCCGTATTTTCTTTCCTTTTTCTAAAATTTATACTATCGGTATTAAGACCTAAAATATACCTACCGGTATTGAACTTTTGGTCCGATTTTGTAATCCCTATTAATGATTTTTTTAAAAAATTTTCAAACGGACTATAAGAAATGCCTTTAAATTTCAGCTTTGAAAAACATGTTTTTAAACTCACAGTTTGCCGTGAAGATTCGGTCATAGAGGCACTTATGAGAAAAATCAGAAAACTGAAAAAAAAAATCTCTACTTATTTTACCGAATTAGGTTGATTGTTGATTATATACTTTCAACAACGGTTTCATTTGTTTAGAGAAAAATTTACATGCAATTTCATAAAAAGTGGGATGTATATTCAGGGGAATAAAAAGACATTAAAAAAATTCAAATTTTTCTGCTAGCGCTTTGCTTTTAAAATATATAGCTTTCGATAAAACTAAACCAAATTTGTGTAATATGCGACAAAGCATTGTAGTGGAAGCTTTATAAGTCATAACATTCTCAAGATTGAATGGTCACCCTTGTCTTGTGGTCATGTTATCTGGCTATCAACCATAAGATCGGGAGTTCTAACCTACCTATCGCCAATAGCAACAACCACGTTGCAATTTTTTTCATGAACTCAAGTTTACTAATGCTCTTGACATCCTAGCTGATTTCAGTAGAAAATTCTTTGTTTTTATGGTACATAGTTGAGAAAACGTGCTATTGAAATATAGCATAATTTTTATTTTAAACTATCTAGTACCCGGCGCGTCGCTGACGCAGAAAAAATAATCTTGGAAATATCGTTTGCAATTTGAAATAGTTATCTTGTTTAATTAAGAATGATATTTATTTTCTTGCCGGCAATGAATGCATTTAATGAAATTGAAGGATATATAAAGGAGAAGCATAAATAGTATTTATAATATTTTTATTATTCTATTCTTCAAAGAAATATTTATTTTTATGTATTAGATTTGCGCATTCTTTTAGAATTGTAAAGCTTGGTGTTCTTTCAGAATGGTAATGAAAGAAACTATTTATTGTACCTCGTAATTCTTTAATATTCTTTCAGAATTCACGAGTTTAATGTTAAAAAATAGGATTAAAATAGTTTTTTAAAAATTACATGAAGATAGAAAATATATTTATACTATAAAATCTTTAATATAGTTGAAAAGATAATTTTTTGAAAACTAACATGGTGTAAAATTATTTGTACTATAATATTTTTGGAAGTTGTTGCAAAAAACGCTAAAATTTTATTAAATGTTTCGTTAAAATTTCAAACCTATAGGATTGGTTCATCTAAAACTTTCTCTCACATTCTCTAATATAACTATTAATTCAGAGAAAGACTTGCATTGCATTTACGTACAATAGCTACGAAATATTAACGTCTAGCTTGAATTTCGCATCTTTAATGAATCTGTTGTGTCTCCTTGACGAGTTATTTGATGGTTAATAGATGTGGTAAGTAGATCCAAAAATATTTTTTATATATTAGATAATTTTAATATGCCTATAACTATCCCGTAAGTGCAAGTAATAAGTAGTCAAAGTTTTATCGGAATCGGATGAGTGGTACGGTAGCGCATGAGAGACATACAGACAAACATTCGTTTTTATTTGTATAGATACTCTTTTCAAAATTCATGTATATCATGTTTATTTTTAGACTTAAAATTAAAAAAATATATATGCAGAGGACGACAGATAGATACAGAAGCATGTATTTTTCAAATAATTTTAAATCATAATTCTATAAATTTAATACTGTAATTTCCAATTTAACGAAAAGAAAAGAAAAATATTTTAGTTAAAAGGAATTCTTTCATGAAGGCTAGTTTTCTTAATTTCTTACTCGTCCTTCAAGCTTATTAACTATCTTCTATTTTCCATTTTCTTCAAAATAAGGTTATAAAAACGGAAAAATCTTTTTTAAAAAATGCGATGATGATTTCAAAAGAAACAGTTATTACTGTCAGCAAAAAGATAAAATGGTGTCAAAAGATGCTCTGAATTTTAGATAAAAAATTGATCATTCTTTACTAAGGCTTTTTAAGCATGGAATGGGAGAATTTTAAGTGCTAATACAAGAATTTGATGAATTTAGTTCTAAATAATAATAAAAACGTGTTGAAAAACAAGGAGCCTGTTTCCCATTGGAATACTTCAACATTAAACGATAGTAAAACCTTCTTCGATTAAAAAAACATCAACAACAGAGGAATTTTTTAGCTTTTAAACAAAATAACAGCAATAACAACAACAAAAAAAATAACGTAGATAATCGCAATGCAGAAACAATCTGGATGATAAGAGAAAAATAATTGGTACTTTTAGCAAATATGGAAACGCATTATCTCGTTTTAAAGAAAAATATTTTTTTTTCATGATGTCTCAAGTGATTATTCTCATTTTTATTTGAGAATGCTATTATTTTACTTTATGCGTAAACTTCGTGAATTTTTTTAGGTGACTTTTTTACGTAAACCTCCTGAATTTTTTTAATACTTAACTTCGTGAATTTGGAAAAAATTCACATTATTGTCATTTATAAATTCATTCTCATTCAGTTTTTTCTTCATATCTAACCATAGAATTAACCATCATACTATATTAAACTGATTTTAAGTTAAATCATATTATTCTCAGACCCTTTCGTCACTGAATTTTAAGAAATTAATTTGCAATGAAATATTGAATGAAATCGAGCATCTAATAAATTTTTAACTAGCTTGTACCCGGCGCGTTGCTGCCGCTAAAGAAATAATTTTGGAAATATCGGGGCCGCGGTGGCCTAGTGGTAAGGCCTCAGCTTCGGAACCGGAGGGTCACAGGTTCGAGACTCGATTCCACCGAAGAACCGTCGTTTAAAGGGATCTCTTGCACGTTAAATCTGTCATGCCAAACGTCCGCCCGCTGGAGTGGTATGGAGAGGGTGTGCCAGATCAGGTGTCGTTCTCGTCATCTGATCGTAGTCCAAAATGACGAGGTCCGTTCCACAATTGCCCTATTGTTGCTTTATAACGGGAAGTTAATATAACTACACTAAACTAAACTTTGGTAATATCGTTCGGAATTTAAAACAACTGTCTTGTTTAATTAGGAAAGACCGAAAGAATATCATTTATTTTTGTATCGTAAATGAATACATTCATTGAAATTGAATGACATATAAAGGCGAAGTGTAAATAGTGTTTATCTTATTGTTTCTTACTTTATTATTCAAGAGCTTTAGGGTAGGCAGTGTTTTTTTTTTTTTTTTTTCCGTCTTCAGCAGAAACAAAGAAATTTTTTGACTGTCCGACTCGTAAGCATCCAGCATTGAACTGGTTATGTGAAAAACATGGATTTTTTTTGGTACAGTCCGAACATTTAAAGTGCAAATAATGAGTAGTCAAAGTTTTATTGCAATCCGATGAGTGGCACGGCAGCGTATAAGAGACATACAGACAAACACTCATTTTTATTTATAGAGATTGCATATTTTTACTATGCCTATAACCATCCCGTAAGTGTAAGTAATAAATTTCCAAAGTATTTCCAAGCGCAATAGCCAATTCAACCAATCAGTGTAGATAATTATAGAGTTAATCTTCATATTACATTGATTTTCAAAGGAGATTTAAAATAAAAATGGACAGTATTTGATCATTCAAAATAAAATTTTATTTTGGAATACCGAATGCAATGTAATATACAGTGGGCCCCAAAATTGAGTATACACTTCGAAAGTCTGAAATATTTTATGAAGAATACGCCAAATTTTACTGCGAAATAATTGAATTTTTCTGTGTCGATCCTCCAATCCTGTCTCTTCTGCTTTGTGAGCAAATTAAGCAGTTTCTTCTTTTCTTTTTTCCGAAAAAGAAATGAATATGAACATTTCGCGAAAAACTATGTCACAAAATTGTGTATACACTTAATGAAATTGTCAGTTTACTACCACTTTTTTTTAAATTGAATTCGTTAAACTATAATTGCCATTGTACATGACAAATGTAAACTTTTTAATAGTTTTTCACTGACATAATTAACTCTTTTGCAATCTTAAAATCGTGAAATGAGCTCTAGGAAGGAAACTTCTGAAAGTGAACGTTGTTTAATCATTAAGTGGTCAGAAGATGGCAAATCTCTCCGAGAAATTGCTTCGTTAATTGGAAAAAGTCATGGTTGTGTTCAAAAAATAATTCAAAAGTATCGAAAAATTCGATCTGTGGCCAATATTCCAGGAAGAGGACGTAAGGAAATTTTAAGCTCTACTGCAAAGAGGAAGATTATACGTTCCGTAAAGAAAAATCCGAAGTTAAGAGTCCCGAAACTAGCATCGTCGATGTCCTCAGAGATTGGAAGAACCGTTTCAGCTGAAACTGTTAGACGTGTTCTTCATAATGCAGGACTTCATGGCCGTACTCCAAGACGAAAACCTCTCATTAGTCACACCAACAGAAAAAAAAGGCTTTCTTTCGCAAAAAATCATATTTCAAAACCGCAATCATTCTGGAACACTGTTCTGTTCTCCGATGAGAGCAAATTAAATCTGTACGGAAGTGACGGACGATGTAAAGTATGGAGACAAGTTGGGAAAGAAGTAGACCTTGCGAACACAATAAAGACGATTAAGTATGGAGGTGGATCCGTCCTCGTTTGCGGCTGTATGGTAGCAGGAGGAGTAAGAGATCTTGTCTTTATTGATGGCATTATGGACAGAATGGTATATCTTGACATCTTAAAGAATAATTTACATAAAAGTGCTAACAAAGTAGGACTTGGGTCAAACTTCGTCTTCCAGCAAGACAATGATCTAAAGCATACGGCGAAGATAGTCAAGTTATATTTGTTGTACCATTGCACGCAACAATTACATACTCCACCACAATCTCCAGATCTAAATGTTGTAGAAAGTTTATGGGCTCAGTTGGAAAAGTCCTACCGTGAACATGATGTGACAAGTAAAGAGGATCTAAAGAAGGTCTTACGAGAAGAGTGGACAAAAATTTCAGTTGAAACAACAACAAAGCTGGTGGAATCCTTGTCTAAAAGATTACGAGATGTAATCCAGGCAAAAGGATATGCAACGAAATATTAATTTGCTTTTATTATGAAAATTAATAATGATGTATACTCAATTTTGTGGTGTAGTTTTCTATCCAAGTCTCATATTTATTCTTTTTAAAAAAAAAAATTCGATTTCGTAATTTTTTCTCGTACACATTGGAAGAGGAGGGATATTAGTATTAACAGTAAAACACACGATTTCCTTTTTGCAAAGTATAGGTTGTTAGATAAAAACATACCTTACACGTCAAGCTGTATACTCAATTTTGAGGCTCACTGTATATATATTTTAAAGACAGCTCGGAGAGTCTGCAATCAATCTGTAGGATATAGGTTTCACTTTCTAAGACATTTGTTAAAATTTAGTACATATTACTTAATATATTTTTGTAATAAATAATTTTTAATAATTATCCGCCCTCTTTTAATTTTCAATGACATCTCTTTTTAACAAAGATCTGGCAGTACATTTTACATCGACGACTGTTTAATTGAATGAATTCAAAAAATATTTTGAAATCTGTTTAAACATCTGTAATGTTTATGTTTTCTCCGTCGGCGTTCTGGCATAGGGGTAGCGTGTCTTCCCCGTGATTTGAGCGTCCCGGTTCGGGCATGGTTCTTCTTTTGTGTTCTATCTGTGAGTAGTGTGGATGTGCCCCCCTGTAAAAAGGGGTTGTGCAAGCGAATGTAAAGCATGAAGTAGCTAAGTCGTATTCTTGTCCCTAGTTGGAGCTACTGAAAAAACAAGGGACGCTCATTTAGGCTTAAATCGCTGACAACTTTGGGTCGGTGGGCTTGCAAAGTGTCATGGGTAACAACAACGTTTTCTGAGGTAGATTTTCTTACAAAATAAATATTTACCATTTTTAGAAACCAAAATGAGAAGAAATATATTTAAAAAAAATTGAACTGAAATATCTATCTATTTAGCCTTTCAAAACTAAAAAAAAAAATAATTAAAAAAAATAACAGACCTAGACTTAAAATATATTTTAATAACAATAACAGAACAAATGTTCTTCCAAAGAAAAGTTTATTAATATTTTTTTCATGTAAAATTATCAAGATAGAAGCATTTTCTAAGAAATTTTCTTAAAAACTGAGAAAAACTGAGTTTAAAATATCTTTATATATTTTCTGAAAGCATATCATATTAATCATTTTTTTATAAGTATACATTTAAAACAACACATTTTAAAAAAATGCTATATTGTATATAATTGCTATATTGTAATGCTATATTGCATGTCATAACAAATTTGAAAGAATAGAAAAATCTGGTGAATTTTATTCGTTTGTATGAAACATTCCGTGAATCTTAAATCTTTATTTCTCATATCCTTGAAAAATTATTGAAATTAAAAATTACAGGAAATTTTCATGCATTATTTACCACAACTTAGAACTATGATTATTAACAATATCTGATATTTCAAATGGAACATTGACATTATCAATTTTGCAATGAAAAATCGAATGAGATATATAAAAGAAAGAAATTTAAAGTATTTTCAGGGATATTTCTGAATTTCCTTTTTCAAAATATAAAAATAATTATGTTCCTGTTTCTCTGTGTAATATGGTTACATTATTCTAAAAGCATGCACTTATTTAAAAGTGTTTTTGTACATTTTGAGAGCATCGATATGCATATGGAATGAATCATAAAATTATCAACTGACGGATATCACAAGGTAGAGTTATAATGTAAGTCATTTTATAATATTTATCAGAAATTGAATAATGCATCATATAAATTTGAATTTAAAAATCATTATTGATACTTATCGCCCTTGAAAATTCAATAAATATTGCATAAAACTCATTAGGTTTCTTTTAATGCTTCTGCAGTTTTGTCAGTAAAATTTAATATAACTCCATTAATGGCAATCACAAGGAAGTATTCTTTTATCAAAGAGATCGTTATGCGTCTATTTTTGCATCATAAGCTGCATTTGCTGTTAATTCATCTTTTATATATTTGTCTTTTTTTATTTCTTAATATTGACCACATTATGAAAGCTACACCAG
>JAPMOQ010053333.1:1024890-1056893 GCA_026543055.1 Argiope trifasciata | reverse complement strand
TCTTTTTTTATTTCTTAATATTGACCACATTATGAAAGCTACACCAGCGGAAAAAGTGGAAAGTTCATTAATATAACTCCATTAATGGCAATCATAAGGAAGTATTCTTTTATCGGAGAGTTCGTTATGCATCCATTTTTGCATCATAAGCTGCATTTGCTGTCACTTCATCTATTACATATTTGTCTTGTTTATTTCTTAATATTAACCAGATTATAAAAGAGTGGAAATTCAACACCAGCGGTAATTCCTTGGGTTTTTTCATTACTTTTGCACTTTTGTCAGAAAAATTTAACATTCCATTAATGGTAATCACAAGTAAGTATTCTTTTATCAAAGAGTTTTTATGCATCTACTTTAGCATCATAAGCTGCATTTGCTGTTCCTTCATCTTTTATGTATTTGTCTTGTTTATTTCTTAATATTAACCACATTATGAAAGCTACACCAGCCGAAAGTCCACAAGATGCTGCTACAGTGTAAAGCAGAACTCCTGGCACTGTATCTATGTAAGTGCTAATAATAAATGGAATGACCATTTCACCAAATGCCGCACCTATGCAAAAACTAGATGCCATTTTGTTCGTCACAGTCATATATTTCTCAACCCAGCCTACTGCTGCTGGAAAGAATGATGCTATTCCTACTCCTAATAAAATGGTTGATAGCCATATTGCCCATACTTGAGAACCTCCAAAACATAGTAAAATGAGGGCACCTATTGAGGATATGATAATATCGAAAACAATTAGTTGTAAATTACTGAATTTTATAGCAAGGAATACTGAAAAAAACCTTGAAATTGAGAATGCTGCCCAAAAACCTGAAGTCATGTAAGATCCAGTTGTTGGAGAAAGTTTTAGAGGTCCTTTGACTACATATGTCGTCAACATTTGTGCATATCCTACCTCAGTACCAGTTTCTACAAATACTAAAATAATGTTCAGAAAAACTATTAGAAGGATAAAAGATAGTTTCCTTTCTCTAACTTGAGACTCATCATTTTGCTGACCTTGACCTTCAAGTGGGGCAATGAGACAAATGATTAAAAAGAGTGCCGTGACAAATATTGCAAAGCCACCAATAGCTGAATAGGCATACGTGATGGGTGGAATATCAAAACTATCAACCAAACTATTATTAAGGAAACTCTGGAAGGCTGGTTGTAGAGTTGTATTAGCAAAAATTGTGGATTTATTGTCAAAGATGAGATCTGGTGTGTCGATGTTGCCAACAAAGGGAGCAGCGATCAATGGTGCTATGAGGGCTCCCAAACCAAAAGTAAAGTGGAGTGCCTGATAAAAAGGCCCACTGTCTTTGCCCCACAAATTCAAGCAGCATACATTTCCTCCTGAAAAAGAAAAGAAAAAATGTCACTATTAATGCATAAACTTTCTCGAAAAACAAATCAGTTCGTTAGATTTAAGACAATTTCCGAACAAGATTCGTAAAATGAAATTTACAAATGTTTATAATGCAGGATTCTATGCTCCATCACTTAAAAATTTGTTATATCAAGATTGTAGCTGTTTCATAACTCTTATCTTCTTTTTTGGATACTATCTGCAAAATATATTGGCCGTTTTTCTAGTGATGATGTAATCTGAAAAATTTATTAAGTATATTAATATACAAGAGAAATAGATACAAAATATATAGGTTGATTTTTATACTAACTCTTAACCTGTATGTTTAAAATGCCCTGGAAAACTATGCTATGAAAGTCACACAAGTCGATAAAAAACAGGGCCAATTTTACTCATTGTCAATTTTTTTGTTTTTCATACTATTGTTTTCTATATATCTTTATAAATTGGAAAATAAATATAATTTAAAAAGCAAAAAGAAATATGATTTTTCAAGAATATTATTTATAGTAACATGTGGTTTAAGAACAAAATGTATGTTCCAATGTATTTAATTTTTTCAATGATAATATATTTAAAAAAAATTCCAAAACATATCTATATATCAAGAGAAATATCTGCCAAATATATTGGCAGATTTTCTTACTAATACTTTCATTCGAAAATTTAATTTGAGTGTAAATGAAGCGTGATCTCGTAGATCACCTCCAGTTAAGGGTTAACATAATCCATCCATATTAAGAACACATTCTCCGACCAGACATCATCTTCTAGTCGCTTGGCCTAGGAGACTACTTACTGTAATACTTATCATGACACGATTTTGGGAAAAAATTTGCAAACATTCATCGAACATATTCCCTAGAATCCCCCCCCCTTTTATTCAAAAGTTCACATTTATGAGAATGTCATTTTCTCCGCTTTATCTTCTTTAACTAATTAGAGTAATCTTGATTGGATTTTAATATCTTTGGGATATATTTTTCAGATTTACCAGTTACATACCTCTTATCTTCTGTTTTGGATACTAGATGGCGATGCCTGATTAGGTTATCCCATATGCCATCCCATAATGCACTGCGAGTGTAATTATAATAAGATTTGATACTGTACTGTTAAACTGCGCGCGTGTATGTCTTGTCTTTGTGTTTGTTCAGTATGTAAATGTGATTATTAAAGAAATGGTCCTGAAAACATAAGTCCTGTTGCTTCGGGCACAGATCCTAATAAGCTACTTTAATTTAGTTATATTAACGTCCCTTTTTGAAGCATTAGCTGAATTGATAAGTATAATTCAGTGGGCCTAAAGAGCATAGGTTTGATAATTTGGTGAGATATAAATAATTCTGATTATCCCTCAAAACAAAGACAAAATGAAAGGATATGACTAAAGAAAAATCGATAAAGAATTGACTTTGTTTCATTCTTTGCCATAAAATGGGAAATTTCAGAATTCCTAAACATTGCTACAAACTCTTTACAATATGAAGCTACATATTATCGGCATGCGGTTTATTGGGGAATAATTTTGTTAAAATAACCGAAATGCGAAGAAATAGATCATGCCACACGAAAATGATACAATATATTCTACACTCATTTAGCTGAATCAATAAGTATAATTGTGTGGGCCTAAAGAGCATAGGTTTGATAATTTGGTGAACTATTAATAATTCTGATCCTCCCCGAAAGCAAAGAAAAAATGAAATGATATGACTAAAAAAATTGATAAATAATGGACTTTGTTCCATTCTTTGCCATATAATGGGAAATTTCAGAATTCCTAAACATTGTTACAAATTCTACAATATGAAGCCTCATATTATCGGCATTCGGATTATTGGAGAATATATAATTTGAATCGAATGCGAAGAAAATATAGATATCTAGTGTCTATTAGTAAAGACGTTTTTGAGTTCGGAGTAATAATTAAAAAGTTTTGCTCGAATAAAATTAGGAATGTGAAAAAAATGATAAATTATGCGAATATGAGGATGGATGAATGGATTTTGGGATTTAATGGCTGCAAGAGCCAAATATTGCTATACTGCGCTAAACAAATGGTGTTAAAAAACGTCACGTACAATTCAGTCTTGGAATTTGAAATTCTCGTCATAAAATAAGACATCCAATTATTAATAGTATTAGCGGTTTTAAAAATGCAAATTACACCCCAGAAAGAATTTTTTTTCCCAAAATGTCAAAAAATTAAAATACCAATGAAATTTAACAGATGAAAAAGTAACTCTTGTAACATTAAAACAAGTACAATAAAAACACTTGTTTTAAATTAATGTTTTAATAAATAAGTACATCAAAAGAAGCGAAAAAAATCATTGTAACATTTTGATTCAATGTTTCTTTAAGTATTTGATTGAAGTACTTGAAGATTCACAGTGAAATTTTATTTAAAACCCGTTTTACTTGATATTCTATTATTCCCATATTACTTGATACTTGATAGCAATCTTGATACTGTCTTTCTTCGTTTTCATAGTGTATCTTTTCTAGCCTTTAGTATTAATTTAGTTCTTGGATTAAGTGTTCTGAATATTCACTAACCTATGGGTTCGGGTAAAATTAATTGATACTGATGTATCGAAACTTTTTATGTTGCATTCTTGTAGCTATGAGGCAATTCTTTCAGCTTTTAGATTCTCAATGTTTTAAGAAAGATTGTTTTGATATCTTTTGAATTTTATCAGCGACTTATCAGCTTATTTTATAATTAACTAGCCGCCTTTGGCGACCAGTTGGTTCGCCATGAGTAATTTGTTCTAAAATTTCCAATTAAATCACATATTCATTAGCCTTGAAGTAATTCCGGGCATGTATTGGCCTGAAATAAATATTTTCTTTAAGATGATGAGACGGAATGTTCTAAAAGTACACCTTTTCCTAATAATATTCTTTAATTTTATAAATCAGTCAGTTTGAACCATCGGTTATGCTTCCAAAATATTAAAAAAAATTTGGATGATGTTGCCAAAATATTAAATATGTTTTTTTAAAGAAAGCGAGAAAGGGAAAAAAAGTATTAAATTAATGATACAGATATTGCAAACGATTACATAAATATGCCATTAAGTCGGGTTTTCAATGCATATCCTGTCTAAATTCAATCGAGTTTACTGCAAATAAAGAAGATTTATTGAGTTAATGATATAGATATTGCAAACGATTGTAGAAACCTTTGCTTTGCATTTATTTTTTAAAGAAAATATCACATTTTATATTTATTTTATTTTATCCAGTCACGTGCTGAAAGTTGCATTTCTGTAGATTTATTTTGCGATGATAATTTTTTTTATTTGAGCTTCCGGCATTCTTTTATTTTATCCAGTCACGTGATAAAAACATGGTTAAAATATTTCTTTAAAAATTCGTTAAAAATAGAAGCTTACATTATAAATTAAAAAAACTGATACCGTTAGAAAGCTAATTTTTTTATCTTTAATTTGATATAAAAATCATACTTGTGCGATCATATTTTCGGAAGTTATAGCGGAAAAACGTCGAAATTTCGCTTAAATTTTAATTAATTCAAATTCTAATTAAAAATTCGAAAAAAGGGCTCCAAGGTGCACATTCCGGACCTCCAAGGTATACATGTACCAAATTTGGTAGCTGTAGGTCCAACGGTCTGGCCTGTAGAGCGCCAACACACACACACGCACACACACACACACATTGAGCTTTATTATAAGTATAGATTACGGCTAAATTGAAACAGGCATTTTGATTGGAGATATTAGAAATATCTATAAATAGGTTCCGTAAATTATTTTGTATTTAAGTAATAAAAAAGTCTATATATGATCAAAATATTCCACACAAAATATGATAAAATTTTAGCTTGATGTTTTAACAATTTTTGAGCACTTTTTATAACATCTGAAAGATTCAACTCAAGTACATCAAAATACTTCGAATGTAATGTCTGGGTAAATTGTTTCTGGGTAAATATTCCAATAAGAATATGATAAATTTTGGTGCGATCTTTTCACAGTTTTTGAGAACTTTTCATAACATCTGCAAGATTCAACTCAAGTACATCAATACTTCGTATGTAATGTCTGGGTAAATTGATTTTGGGTAAATATTCAAAAAAAAAAAAAAAAAAAAAGATAAAATTTTGGTGTGATCGTTTTACAATTTTAGAGAACTTTTCAAAACATATGCAAGATTCATCTCAAGTTCATCAAATCTACTTCGAACGTAATGTCTGGGTAAGTTTCTGGGTAAATATTTCAAACAAAATATGATAAAAGTTTGGTGTGATCTTTTTACAATTTTAGAGAGCTTTTCATAACATCTGCAACTCAAATACATCAAATCTACATCGAACGAAATATCTGGGTAAATATTTCAAACAAAATGATAAAATTTTGGTGTGATCTTTTTACAATTTTAGAGAACTTTTCATAACATCTGGTAGATTCAACTCAAGTACATCACATCTACTTCGAACGTATTGTCTGGGCAAAATTGTTTCTGGGTAAATATCCCAAAAAAAATTTGATAAAATTTGAGTGTGATTTTTTTTACAATTTTGGAGAACATTTCATAACATCTGCAAGATTCAACTCAAGTACATCAAATCTACTTCGAACGCAATGTCTGGGTAAATTGTTTTTCTCCTTGATTGATGTTCTCTAGTAGAAAGTCATTTCCGGCGAAAGAATACTATCAAAGCGAATGTAATATCAAATAAAAACACGCTATCTAGTCGTTAGGAAACAAAGACCTTTCTTTAATTGATTTTTCCAGGGTAAATCAATTTAAGGATATTCTAAGTATATTATGAAATGGAGTACCGTAATGTTTCCGAAAATATAATACAAATAATTTTGCGATATCTTAGTCTTCAAAAAATTATCTTTTCAATTATATTAAAGATTTAATGGTATAATTATATTTTCTATGCTTAATCAATTAAAAAATATTTTAATCACATTTTCTAACATTAAACTTGAGAATTCTGAACGAATATGAAACGAATCACCAGATGCAAAAAATAGTTTCTTTCATTTCTATTCTGAAAGAACACCAAGCTTTACAATTCTAAAAGAATACGCAAATCTAATTCATAAAAATGAATATTTGTTTGTGGAATAGAATAATAATAAAAAGAATAAATACTATTTATTCTTCTCCTTTATATATTTTTCAATTTCATTTAATGTATTCATTGGCAACAAGAAAATAAATATCATTCTTCCTATCACTTTTAATTAAACAAGGTAACTATTTCAATTTTCAAACCATAATTCCAAGATTACATCTTTTGCGGCAGAAACGCGCCGGGTAACAGCTAGTATCTTATAAATTCTACAAACAAAAATTGCGATGCTTTAAGCTCAACGAAACCTAAATTTCTAGTTTTAACAGAAAGCACAAAATGCTTTATTTTTATTCAAGAATTTTAAAGGGATTTTATTTAATTAACGTCAAAAGTCCAGAATTATATATTGTAACAAAAAACAACAATTTATTTTCCAAAAAATATTGTTTGAGAAGAATAAAACTGAACATACAGATATTAAATAGGAATTTATTCGAAAGTTATTAAATGAGGGGGAATTTCAACTAAAATACTTAATTTCTGAATACTGATTGAGTTTTTTTTAAAAAATAGCATGGAAAAAATCAATTTTTTTAATATAATCTATATAAATAAAAATGAATGTTTGTCTGTATGTCTCTTATGCTCTGCCGTACCCCAATCATCCAATTTCGATGAAACTTTGAATACTTATTACTTGCACTTATTTCTTGCTACTGAAGATGGAAAAACAATATATATATATATATATATATATATATATATATATATTGCCAACCCTAAAGTCTTGAATAATAATGTTAAAAAATATAATTAATATTGTTTATGCTTCTTCTTTATATATCTCTCAATTTCAATGAATGTATTCTTTTCGATATGAAAATATGTATTATTCTTTCTGTCATTCCTAATTAAGCTACACAATTATTTCAAATTTCAAACGATATTTCCAAAATTATTTCTTCTGCGGCAGTAATGCGCCGGTTACCAGCTACTTGTAAAATAATTTCCAAAAGAATATATTGTTGAGAATAATAAAATTAACATACAGATATTAAATATAATTTTATTCGAAAGTTATTAAATGATGAAGAATTTCAACTAAAATACTTAACGGACAAGTTGACGGATTTTTAAAAAAGAAATCACAGGGAAAAAAAATCACTTTTTTTTCTGTAATAAAATATATATTTCAGATGGATTCAGCTATGATGGTGCAAAATGTTTCGATTATACTAATAAATTAGTCGTTTTCTGAAGCATACTCTCATTGGTTATTTTTCTCGGCCGGAATTACTGAAGTATTCAAATTTAAGTTGGTTAACTGTATACGAACAAAATTTATTTTTTATCACTGTAATTTAATTCTCTTACAGAATTGTAATTTACTTGGAATGTGATGCTTTTTGTGTTTATGTGTTTTACACAGTTGGTAAATTAGTTCTTAGTTTTAATGTAATACGAGACCTCCGAGTTTCATGCATTATTCTAAATACAATTCAGTCTATACAATAGTGCAATGTTGAAAAAAAATGAAGTTAGACAAAATAACCTCATTTGTTATCTATATTCTACCTAATAGAGAAACCAAAGAACGAAATTTAGTCACTAAATTGTCATATATCAAATAACTTTCCATAAGCTCGTCTTTACAAACTTGATAATTTGTTTAAAAAAATAATTTTTAAAAATATTTCAGGGCCGTGGTGGCCTGGTGGTAAGGTCTCGGCTTCGGAACCGGATGGTTCCCGGTTCGAGACTCGATTTCCCAAAAGAACAGTCATGTAAAGGGATCTGTTGCACGTTAAATCCGTCAGAACCAAACGTCCACTCGCTGGTACGGTGTGGAGAGGGGGGGGGGGTGCCAGGTCAAGTGTCGTCCACGTCATCCGACCGTGGTTCAAAATGACCAAGTCCGTCCCAAAATAGGCCTAGTGTTGCTTCAAATCGGGACGTTAGTATAACTAAACTAAACTAAACCTTATAGATAAACCAAAAGAAGAAATTTAGTTACTAAATTGTCATTAAAAAATTATTATCGATTAATTAAAATGTCATTAAAAATTATTATGCGTCGATTAAAAAATTATTTAAACTCGTCTTTATAAACTTGATCATTTGCTTTTAAAAATATTTCATTTTCGACAATTAATTATTATTTATTACAGCCTGTCCTTGAAACCTGTGATAAATGAATGAAACTTACCTGTGTCCAAGCAGCCTAGTGATATCCCATTGACAGTCATAAGCGAAGTTAAGGCTCCTATGCTTCGACTCCATGGAATTCCCAGCATTGTGAGCGAGGCAATAAAATTAAAGATCGTAAGGATGATCTGTTTTCGGGCCACCATGTCAAATAAAACTCCACCTATAAAATAAATGTTGAGATCTAATTAGTGACCATTACTTTACCATATTTAGTTTCATTTTGCTGTAATAGATGGCACCAGGGATACCTCTGAATACTCCTGATCCAAAGTCTAAGATGCGTGAAGTAAGTTTCAGAAAAAGCGAACTGTGAGCATTCGCTCGGAAGACGGAGAGAGGGAGGGCCATTTGCTCCGAAGAATGATTATTTAGTACGCAACGTAGTTTTGCCATGAAACACTTGATTAGGCTGCATCCTTGGTGGCATCTAAAATATGATACTTTTCCTTCTATTGTAAATAGCCTGCCCTGTCGTAATTCTTAATGTCTTTTCTGTATTCTTTGCTGTTAATAAATTTAACTTTCTTATTTAAAAGCTTCTTTTCTTCAATCAGTGACCCTAGACACTGATCTAAATGAGGTTGAATCGGCATTTTGTCCCATCCATTCCTACATAAATATTCAATGTGTCCAATTATATCAATTACTTGAATACATAATATAATACACTATCTGTCAATAAGTATTTGGATACCCATCCAAATGAGGATATCTGTAGTCCTGATCTAAGTCACGCTTCCTGCATGTGTTCGTGTCGGAAACAGCATTGACATCAGTCGCATGCAAGATGTCACGAAGTTCAGAGCCACCTATCTTCGAGGAAATAGATGGTGCCCTTGTCAGATATCATAGAAATGATAGATCCTTAATGTTTATGTGATTTAATTATTTTTAATTTTTGATTTAATTATTTTATTTGTATCTTTTTTATTCTTTGTATACTTATTCATATGTATAAATGAATACTAAACATAGATTGCGCAGTATGCCCCAACCCTTAAGTATGCTTGGAATGTGAGGGGAGCGCTGTTGAGACTTTTTGTAAGTAACCATATCCGGTGTTGGTGTGTAATTGGTGCAGGCAGGCACCCTCTCGCTCTCCGTTAGCGGCAAAATGTATTATTTCGTTCGCTCGTTGCTAGAGGCACTTTCTATATTTCAATATATATTATGTGTTTCCTTGTATATCTGCGGTCGTCGTCCATGTTTTGTATATATATATATATATATATATATTTGTGTGTGTGTGAAAATAAACAAGAAAAAGCAAAGAAGAATTTCTCCTCGGATGAAATACACACACACCCAGGGCTACATAAACACTTAACCCATTTGCATCATATAAAAATATGAAAAAAGGCCCATATCACGGAATTTTTTATTTCATATTTAGGTGTAAAATTGTATAAAAGTAGAAAAAAAATCATTTTTGAGCATTATCTGTTAGTAATTTTGTTCAGTGTGGTAATATTTGAACTGTGGGATGCATATAGGTATAGAGTATATAATATGAATATAGTATATATCATATTATATGCATAGCATATAATATGATGCAGCGCATATATACGCTCCAGTGATAGTGACCAGGAAAACAGAGCGTATATATACGCTAATGATGCAAATGGGTTAACTCGTTACTGGGGACATTCGATCTGGGGGCTAGCGATGGTTTTTCGATCACCTCTGTTCTATTTTTAGCTCAAATTGAATGAAAACTGTAGAATCCAGTCTTTTGTTCTTCAACACAAGTTCACTTTTTCAACCTGTTTCAGCCGGTAATAATTCAGTTATTTCGTTCAGCGCGGTCTCTAAAACCTAACCCCCCTTTTACTGTTCCAGTGATAAACAAGATTTAGAAGATTGTTCTAAAACTTGGGTTCCGAAATATCATCCAGTTATCTGAGTTGGGGCGTGAAATATCATCCAGTTACCGAAATATCACCCTTTTACCGAAATATCATTCAGTTATCTGAGTTGGATACCTAAATATCATCCAGTTATCTGAGTTGGATACCGAAATATCATCCAGTTATCTGAATTGGATCCCGAAATATCATCCAGTTATCTGAGTTGGATACCGAAATATCATCCAGTTATCTGAGTTGGATACCGAAATATCATCCAGTTATCTGAATTGGATCCTGAAATATCATCCAGTTATCTGAGAAGTTACCATCAGAACACCTGGTACACGAAGTCAGATTTAGTGTGTACCAGGCTCACATATCCGGTCATGCGGTAGCTCTTTGGTAGCTCCGGTAGCTTTCATCGAATTTCGAATCTTTAAAACTCCGAGTTCGAGGCGGAAACCTTACTAATTCTTTGTTAATAAGGTACTTTAACTACTCCTCTAGTTGAGAACAAAAACTAGTGTTAACATATGGACTGATTTTAGAGATTTAATGTATCCATTACTTATTTCAAGGTCAAGAGATACTTTAAAGTTACTTAACTTCTCAAATATTCAATAGAAGAAAGTGTAGAATACTTGTGAATATTTCAAGAACAAATGGAATTCTTATAAATTCTAAAGCTTCTAAAAATTATATATCTCGATTAATTAATTGAATTTATGAACATTTTTAGAAGGAAGTTTCATTTTTTTTCATTAAAAATCGAATAAAGCATCTTAGTATTACTTCATTATCAGACTAATACTGAATTTAATTAACAACAGAATACGTTATTTAATATTATCCATGGAATAATAATTTAATATGTTTCAAACTCATTCATGGAATACATTTCAAACTCCTTCATGGAGTACATTTTAAACATGGGAAGTATTCTTATCGGATTGGTTACGCACTATGATAGTTTAAAATGTTTAAAAAAATAACCGTTATAAAAAATAACTATTTAACTTTACAACAAAGTTATTTTAGGAGTTGAAATAGTGAATAGGTTTTTATTCTTTAAATTATAAATTCGTGATGTTGCAAAATCGCCTCCTTATAAGTTTTCAATTCGACTGTAAAATAAATTCTAGCACAACTTATTGTTTACATTTTCCAACTAATTCTTCTTTAGATGAAAACAGTTATCAAATGGTTACGACAAAAATTAAAAGTGGAACATAGAAAACTCAATTAGAAAAGTATTTCCACTGTCAAAGAGTTAAATTAACATGATACATTCTGTAGAGGGAACATGCTTTATTGGCACACAAAACTATAGGAAATTTTGAAAGGTTCAAGGATTCTATGCAATTTTTGCTTTGGGTAATGGCATAAATTAATGACATAATAAATTTAAAAATCCCATGATTCGATACATTTATCTGATGAAGGACATTCCATTTTTATATTCTAGTCGAATAATTATTTACGTCAATCACATCAGAAATTAAACACAACAAATCTATTTAAAAATTGTGATGCACACGTGTCATGCAAAACTGGTATTCCGTAACTCTGACGTCATAAGCGAAACCAGAATTGTCCAGTTTTGTAACGATAACAAAAAATTACAAACGCCAGAAACGTTTTTTCAGCTGCTCGGAATTTAATTCAACCAACATTTTCCTCTGTTTGAAATGGATGATGCAAGACATTCACTTAAATCTACTATTCCATGGTTAGTTGGTTAGCTGATAAGGGGTTGTTTTTTTTGGCGCAAGAACCATATTTCATTATGCTGCGCCAAGCAAAAGGTAAAATTATAAACCGAATTATAAAACCACACATGATAAAAATAAAAGCAGAAAGTTATCAATATACAAATACCAAAAATAAAAGTTCAAATACGAGCAAGGTTAAAAATGTAAATGAAACAAAGATGAGAAAATCGCATAACGATGATGCAATGTAAAAGACAAGCGTGAACGGATGTTTAAAAAGTTAAATACAATTGTAAATACCAATGGATTATAAAAAATTAATAATGTTTGAGTGGAATGGACCGAATGGTTCTGAAATCGAACCTTATAGAATGTATATTGGTGACCCTGGTTCTGAACTAAGAAACGCTAGCTTTGTGAATTCTAGACAACAGCCATCCCCGAACCAGGGATGCCCAGATCAAGGGAAGTTTTGATGTAAAACATCGAATAAATCTAATACTATAATACGAGGAATGGTTGCCAAGTCGAAAATCGCCCTAGAATTAATAAACTCCGGTAAACTTGGGGGTCTGGGGTTTTTGGCCACGAGGAATCGATTGGCGCCGGTTTTGAAGCGCTACGGTAGAGCAGTTCGGAGTTACAGATAGGATATTTTCAAACTTCATTAGTTCGCCATAATGGCTACTTAAATTTTCAAGCGGTAACGTGCTGCCATCTATAGCCAATATGGCGTACTAATAAAGTTTTATGTTTATACTATTATAGGTTTATAATATGTTTCTTATGTATGTATATATGTTTGGTTTATCTAAATAAATTTGTCAAAAATACTGAACTTCAACACACTTCAATCTTTACCTTTACTTTACCTTTGTATAGAATAGTTCCCTTTCCAAACTCTAACTTTGTTTAGAATAGTTTACAATGGTGCACTTTAACCGGTTATCTTTTCACCAATGGTTTTACAAATTTTCTTATGGCATGTATTGTTTTGATAAATCACAATTGAAAATTTAAATCTTCGAGTTAGCTTCGATACCTGTTTTCTCCGAGCGGAGCTCGGTCACCCGCTGGTTAAGATATAAAAGGAATGTTAAAAATGTATTTTCAAAATCCCATTAAAAGGAAAAATTCCTTCCTTTTCTTTAAGTTTCTTTCTTATAATAAAAGATTTTTATAACCTACCTGACAAGGAACCGAAAAGATAACCAGCTGATCTTGCGGTATATATAAATGCAATGTGTTGCATGTCTGTATTGACTAGGTTTTGCAAATCCAGTAAAGTTGGCCCTGGGATTGCAACACTCATACCCTGAAACGATGAATAAATAAATAACATAAAGTCAAAATAAATTATCTTATGAGATAAGTAATAAAAATCTCATCCTCAAATCACGATCTTTTTATCTTATAGAAGACTAGCTGGTGCCGACGAAAAAGATAATATTAAGTGCAATCAATCAATCATTTGACAATGTTTTTTTTTCGATATAGGGTGAGCGGTACGACAGTATATAAAATAAGAACTAACAAATATTCATTTTTATATATTAGATTTGTGTATTCTTTTAGAATTGTAAAGCTTGGTGTTCTTTCAGAATGGTAATGAAAGGAACTGTTGATTGTATCTCGTGATTCGTTTCATATTCGTTCAGAATTCTCAAATTTAATGTTAGAAAAAGTGATTAAAATATTTTTTTTTAAATTGATTTATCATAGAAAATATATTTATTCTATAAAGTCGTTAATATAGTTGAAAAGATAATCTTTAAAAATTAAGATGGTGCAAAACTATTTGTACCATAATATTTTTGGTGGTTGCTGCTAAAAGCGCTAAAATTTAATTAAAATTTAAAACCTCCAGGGTTGGTCTACACAAAAAATTCTCGCATGATTTGTAATACAGTTGTTACCCCTGAGAATGATTTGCACAACATTTGCGTTATATAGCTGCAAAATATGAACCTTTAACTTGCATTCAACATTTCTACAGAATCTATTGTCTTCTCGGCGAGTTATTTGGAGATAAATCCTTGGTAAATAGATGCGGTTAAGACTCAATTTTTTAAAAATTTTACAAAATAATTATATAATTATAACCATTCCGGAGATGTAAGCAATAAACTGATCAAGTTTCATCGCATTCAAATGAAAGGTTTAGGAAAGCATAAGAGACATACAGATAAACACTCCTTTTTATTTTGATCGATGTTTGGTATATAAATAAGGAAATTTAGCAAGACTTGAAATTTCTTTCTAAGAAACTTCGTATCATCCGTCTGGTGCGGTATATTTTTGAATGACAGTTTTTGATTTCATAATCAGCCTCTGAAGAAAGACACAAGAATTTGTCAAAACAATAGTTGCTCGTATTTTGATATTGAAACACTTAATTTCGGAATCACGTGTAGGGCTCGACTTAGCCTAATTGGAGCCCCATGGAAAAATTTTCTTTGGGGCGATCCTGACTGATTTTACTTTGTACTGTTATTTTCTATAAAAAAATCATTAAAAAAGGAAACGCAAAATAAACTCTCTATTCGATTTGGGGCCCTCCTGATGGATTTTACTTTGTACTGTTATTTTGTTTAAAAAGTTCATTAAAAAAAGAAACGCAATACAAATTTTCTATTCGATTTCTGGCTCTCCTGACGGATTTTACTTTGTACTGTTATTTTGTTTAAAAAAGTTCATTAAAGATGGAAACGCAAAATAAACTCTCTATTCGATTTGGGACCCCCTCTAATGTAGGGCCCGGGGCAACTTTCCCGCATGCCCCTACCTTAATCAAGCTCTGATCATGAGAGCATTCTGTCACTATTGGACCTCACGAAAACTGCTAGTTTAGGCTTAAAAGCACTTAAATAAAGCAAATATAAAATTTACAGTTATTACATTAATTAATCTAAATCTGCAATTTTTTCAAAAAAAAAAAAAAAAATTGCAATGGAAGTCATTAACTCTTCTAGACCGGATGGCATCCGAAGTCATGTTCCAGAAGTCATGTTTTTGAATAATGTACGTGATAATCAAATTAATAAGCTCATGTTTATGGAAATCGCATCCTCTTGAACTGAATCACTCGCATTCATTTGTGTCAATGGAAGAAGAGAAATACCAGAACGCAATTTAAACATTTGTTTGTAAATATGCCTCACCGGTTTAATCTGGTCTTTCTGTCACGGATGATCATTTCTCTAATTACAAAAACCGCACGAGTCTTTTTAATTTTCCGAATCGATTTCGAACATCGATATTTTTTTCTAGGATTCAAATTCCATTTCTTACGTCAACACTCTAGGGACACTGGTTAACCTCAAAGACTTACAGATATAATGGCGTTACAGATGTTCATAAATGTAACCATAAAAAGAAATGCAAATCTAAATGCAAAAAAGGAGAACTGGTTCAAACCGAAAATTGGATAAAGCTCCATTTATTCTAGTTTTCTTTCTATTTTCAATCGGAAACAACTCGCTTTTATCCTCAGACAGTCACAAACTCATCAGAAAAGGAATAAAAAGGAATTTTACTCAGCATTCCTTGGAATTGAAAAGGAAGCGAAAGAGACAGAGTGCTGTTAATTCATTCAGCCAAGCAAGGCATGATTAAAAACAAACGTCGTTTTCCATAACAATTTCGAAAGCCCTAATATAGGAAGTAGTAAAGACTAACCAAGCATGTTTTGAAGCAAGACAATTTTTCCTTCCAAGAACTGTTAGAGTAAAATTAGCAACCGAAATCAGATCCAGAACATTAGTATTTTTATTCTCAAACAGACAGAAATACGAGACATTTTTGAAATGATCCTTATTCATTCAATTCTGTCTGCATCGAAAGTTTTCTACAAGGCGACACAAACTTCATCTACCATCTGAGTGAATCCAAAGTCAGTGGTCCGAAAATCTATAACGAAATTATATTAATTTCTTAATACGCTTATTATGTTTCGAAGCCAGACAATTTTTCGTTCCAAGAACTGTTGGGATAAAATTAGAATACTGGATCAGATCCAGAACGTCAGTATCTTTATTCTTCAACAGACAGAAATGCGAGACTCATTTTCAAATGATCCTTATTTATTAAGTTCTGAACCGAACGTTTGCTCCTATGCGACCCAAACTTGATCTACCATCTGAGTGAATCCAATGTCAGTAGCAAAAAATTCTGTTACGAAATTTTATAAACTAGAAATGAATATTCTAATTTCTTAATATGTTTATTATGTTTTAAAGCAAGACGATTTTTCATTCCAAGAACTGTTAGGATAAAATTAGCAGACGGGATCAGATCCAGAACATTAATATTTTTATTCTTCAACAGGCAGAAATGCGAGACTCTTTTTCAAATGATCCTTATTCATTTAATTCTGCATCGAAAATCTGCTACTAGGCAACACCAATTTGATCTACCGCCATATGTGTGAATCTAAAGACTGTGACATAAAAATCTGTAGCCAAATTATATTGACTAGAAATAATTTTTTAAATTTCATAATATGTTTATTATTTGTGTAATAATAATCACATGATTTGTAGTGTAATAATTAGTATTTGCTGAAAAAAAAAAGAAAGTTTGAAAGTGTTAAGGATTGCTAAATTATACAAAAACAGATTATTTAGAATTAGAAATAAATAGTATTTGCTGGTGTTACAGTTTTTCAATTGATTCTTATTCATTCAATTCTGCATCGAAAGTTTACTGCTAGGCAACACAAACTTCATCTACCATCTGAGTGCATCCAAAGTCAGAGGCACGAAAATCTGTTAAGAAATTATATTAACTAGAAATAAATATTTAAAGTTCTTAATACGTTTATTATTTGTGTAATAAGAATTGCATATTTTGTCGTGTAATAATTAGTATTTGCTGCAAAAAAAAAAAAAAAGGAATTTGGAAAGTGTCATTGATTGCTAAATTATACAGAAACAGATTATTCAGAGTCGAAGATAAAAATCTTTCTTTTTTTAATCATACTGCATTGGAAACAAACCGCTTTTATCCTCAGACAGTCACAAATTTATCAGACAAGAAAAATAGCAATTTTACTCAACATTCCTTGGAATTGAAGAGGAAACGAATGAGACAGAGAGCGCTGTAAATTCATTCAGCCAAGCAAGGCAGGATTAAAAAGAAACGTCGTTTCCCATAACCATTTCGAAAGCCCCAATAGGAAGTGGTGAAGACAAACCAAACATGTTTTGAAGAAAGACAATTTTTTGTTCCAAGAATTATTGAAATAAAATTAGCCAACGGGATTAGATCCAGAATATCATTATTTTTAATATTCAACAGACAGAAATGCGAGACTCTTTTTCAAATGATCCTTAATCATTCAATTCTGCATCGAAAGTTTGCTACTAGGCAACACAAACTTGATCTACTATCTTAGTGAAACCAAAGTCTGTGGCACGAAAATCTGTTACGAAATTATATTAACTGGAAAGGAATATTTTAATTTCTTTCTTAATACGTTTAGTTCTGTGTAATAATAATAATATAATTTGTAGTGTAATAATTAATATTTGTTGCAAAAAAAGAAATTTGGAAAGTGTTATTGATTGATAAATTATACAGAAACAGATAATTTAGAATCCGAGATAAATAGGATTTGGTGTTTTCACAGTTTTTCAAATGATCCTTATTCATTCAATTCTGCATCGAAAGTTTGCTACCAGGCAACACTAACTTGATCTACCATCTGAGGGAATCCAACGTCAGAGGCACGAAAATCTGTTAGGAAATTATATTAACTAGAAATGAATATTTTAATTTTTTAATACGTTTATTATGTTTTGACGCAAGACAATTTTTCGTTCCAAGAACTGTTAGAATAAAATTAGCAGACGGGATCTGATAATGAACATCAGTATTTTTATTCTTCAACAGACAAAAAGACTCTTTTTCAAATTATCCTTATTCATTCAATTCTGTATCGAAAGTTTGCTACATGGCAACACAAACTTGATTTACCATCTGAGTGAATCCAAAGTCACTGGCGCGAAAATCTGTTAAGAAATTATATTGACTAGAAATGAATATTTTAATTACTAAATATGGTTATTATTTGTGAAATAATAATCACATAATTTGTAGTGTAATAAATTAGTATTTTCTGGAAAAAAAAATGTATTTTGAAAGTGTTATTGATTGCTAAATTATATAGAAAAAGATTATTTAGAATCCGAGATAAATAATATTTGGTTTTGTTACAGTTTTTCAAATGATCCTTATTCATTCAATTCTGCATCGAATGTTTACTACTAGGCAACACAAACTTGATCTTCCATCAGAGTAAATCCAAACAAATGGTACGAAAATCTATTCCATATTAACTGGAAATGAATATTTTAGTTTCTTAATACGTTTATTATGTTTGAAAGTAAGACAATTTTTCGTTCCAAGAACTTTTAGAATAAAATTAGCAGACAGGATCTGATTCAGAACATCAGTATTTTTATTCTTCAACAGACAGAAATGCGAGATTCTTTTTCAAATGATCCTTATTCATTCAATTCTGCATCGAAAGTTTGCTACTAGGCAACACAAACTTGATCTACCATCAGAGTAAATCCAAACCAGTGATACGAAAATCTATTCCATATTAACTGGAAATGAATATTTTAGTTTCCTAATACGTTTATTATGTTTGAAAGTAAGACAAATTTTCGTTCCAAGAACTTTTAGAATAAAATTAGCAGACAGGATCGGATTCAGAACATCAGTATTTTTATTCTTCAACAGACAGAAATGCGAGATTCTTTTTCAAATGATCCTCATTCATTCAATTCTGCATCGAAAGTTTGCTACTAGGCAACACAAACTTGATTTACCATCTGAATAAATCCAAAGTTTGTTGAACGAAAATCTGTTACGAAATTATATTAACTAGAAATGAATATTTTAATTTCTTAATACGTTTATTATGTTTTGAAGCAAGACAATTTTTCGTTCTAAGAACTTTTAGGATAAAATTAGCAGAAGAGATCAAATGTAGAACATCAGTATTTTTTTTTCTTCAATTGACAGAAATGCGAGACTCTTTTTCAAATGATCCTTATTCAGTCAATTCTGTACAGAAAGTTTAATTTTCTAAAAAACTCTCCACCGTTAAAAGGATATCTCAAAAACTAATAGAAGTATTTATATAAAAATTCCAGCGTGTGTTTTAAATAACATGGACAATGAAGTTAATTTCAAAGTTTTATTCTTGGTGAAATACTTTTTCATTTATGGGTGGTTTTAGAAAATTTATGCTAAAAATGCATATATGCGCATATTTTTACCCATTACATCTTTGCATCTCAAAATGTTTTAGATTTTGGTTCATTTCATTCATCATTATACTCTATAACTTGTGTAGAAAGCAAAATAGGATTGCAGTATTATAGTTTTGTGTAGAGTGTTAACTATTTCAGTTCAATTTCATTAAAATTTACTACACATTATCCCATTTCTGAAAAAAAAAAGAACTTCAAATAATTTTTTTTGTATTTATAGTGTTTATTATGACAATAGATTTAAAAACCATAAACAGATTCTAAACATATTTTTGAAAAATTGTCCTTCGAAAGTAGTCTGATACCCTAACTTTTAGTATACAACTGCTTGGATTTAGTCAATGAATTTTATTTTGTACAGAGATTTCTTTCAGACGAGTCAAAATAATCCTTTTCTTGACGTCTTGAAATGCTATGACCTTCTGAAGATAGCACAGCCGTCGACAAGGAACTACGTTTCTGTTCTGCTAACGCGATAAATGTGAATGGATGTCATAAATAACAAGTAAGATAACAAGTCTGGATAATTTCTGCTTGTGAATAATCCAACAAAACAGAAAGTAGTAAGAAATCACTGAATAAAGTGAGGGCATTGGACTCGTCTCCAATGCCTTCAATTTTTTTCGAAATGTTATTTGGTCTTTCAATAAAAGTTATGTTGCTCTATATACAATGAATTTTCTTTCAATTATATTATTAGAATCAGCTTTATTGATGGGGCTAATGAAGATTTATAAACGGATTCAATTTTTCTCTACTAATACAATAGATAAATATGTGTTGGCATTATGCAAGGCAGATCGTTAAGGTATCCGACTACGTTAAAATCACTGATATTTGGCCACATTGGTGATTTTTTTTAAAAAGTGTTATTTCTTGTCATTCAGACTTTTCTCTTTCCAAAACAGTTTGTTTTTTTCTTTTTGACTTTTCTCTTTTTTTCTTTCTTTAAGCAAAATATATTTTTCAATTAAAATTTGTCTTGAACTTCAATTTTAATTTTCATAAAAATTATCCACCATTAACATGATATACCACAAACTAATACAGGTATTGACATAAAAATTTCAGCATGTGTTTCAAATAATATAGGCAATGAAATGAACCAAAAGTTTTATTGTTAGTGAAATACTTTTTCATATATAGGTGTTTTTAGAAAAATTAAGTTGCGAATTTATGGAAAAAATTTATATATACATATATTTTTAGTCGTATCTTCGTTGCATTTCTAAACTTTTATTAGATTTTGGTTCAATTCATTCATCATTATATTCTATAGCTTGTGCACAAAGCAAAATAGGTTTGTTGCATTGCAATTTTGGGTAGAATGTTAACCGTTTTGGTTAAATTTCATTAAAATTTACAACAAATTTTCCTATTTCTCACAATATATTATATTCTCAAATAAATTTTTTGTATTTAAAATGTTTATAATTGATAATACATCTAAAAACCAAAATTTTTTTCCTTCGCACGTAGTCGGTTACCTTAACTCAAGAACTACCAAATTTGGCACAGATATACTTGTGAAAGTAACTCCAGAAAAATCCTTATATCTTGAGAAATATTGTCAATCTCCGAATATTGACAACTTCTTGGCATCGTTTGAAAGCGAGAGAATCAAAGAACCTTTTGAAGGAATAAATAAATATTTGATATTTTGAAGGATTTTCGAAGTTTTCAAGTGTGTACGTACGCCATAAGTTCATATTTATGGGGTGAAAGTATTAAATAATTAATGTCTTTGCAAACCCATGTCGATTTATGGTCAAAAGGGAAAACGAAAAGCAGATAAATAGTTAAAAAAAGAGTCCTGAAGCGAAAAAAAACCCCCTTTCTAGTCTCAAATTTCGTGATCAGAAAAAAATTGAACTTTATATTGGTATAAAAAATACAAGTAGTGAAGATTGAGTTTTAATTTTTAAGAATTTTGGAAGCGTTAGAACAATATTCCTTCCATTCAGGAAATGCGTCCAATTTTGAAAAAAATATTCTCTTAAAATTTTTTTGAAATACTCTTTGGTATTTCAATAAAAATTATGTTGCTCTATATGCAATGGATTTTCTTTAAATTATATTATTAGAATCAATTTCATTGATGGCCTAATGAAGATTTATAGTATATTAATTGTGTTATATTATATTTCATGTGTTATATTACAAGATTAGATAGAATCGTGTGTTAGATTATATGATTAGACGATTAGACTAACACACGATTCGCTATCTGATTTCGTCTCAAACTCATTGAAAAAACGATACACGATTTTCTACATGTGCGTTATATCTAATCTTATAATCTAACACACGATTCTTTAATGAATATAAGAGTTTTTTGTGCACGTTTGCTGTTATGACAAGATATATCACATTTTGAATAGAAATATACTATTCCCGCTATTTGGTGGATGATGGAAAAATGTTCGCAGATAAATTATAAATATTATGCTCTATCTGATTTCGTTTTAAACTCATAAAAAACGATACATGCCTTTCTACATGTGCGTTATATCTAACCTTAGTTATCAAACATATGATTATTTAATCGAAATATCAATTTTTTTGTGAAAGTTTTCTGTTACAAGATATCCTATATTTTGAATAGAAGTGTGGATGATGGAAAAGTGCTTGCAAATAAACTATAAAAAATGTGTTCTGATTTTTTTTCGAACATAAATTTTTAAAAAACTATACACAATTTTCTACATGTGCATTATATCTAATCTTAGTGATCTAATGACATGATTTATTGATATTTATTTCTACATGATTTATTAAAGAAAAAAACGTTGTGCACGTTTATTGTTACGTGCTTTTATTAAATTTCATGTCAGTTTGCTCTACATAACTAAGAAAATCTTAGAAAGTTAGTAAATAAATCTTATTTGCCCTTTCCATATACATTTTGACTTCAATATATTCATATTTGGTTTCAATACTGTTCATATATATTTAGTTTCAATTAGAGAAGTTAAACAAAGCTTTGATATACTCCCAAACGAAAAATTTGGCCTCTTCTAACCGTACTTAAACTTACGAATCTGTTTCCATATGCAGCAATCTTCTAGGATTTTGATACCTAATTTCACTAAAACCAATTAAGCTACTACATAAGTATAACAGTCCACCTGTAATTAAAGTGATTTTATTTTCGTAACACAATTGCCAGTTTTGGTTTTTTCATATTTAAAGCAACACTGTACTTCAAATTTTTTTCCTATTCGTCCGATTGCGATAAAACTTCACCTACTTCCCAGTTCTCCGTAATCAGCAATCTAATGAATTTTTATTCATTCGTATTCCATGCGCTACCGTTCAGTTCATCCGATTGCGATAAAACCTCGCCAACTTATTGTTTGCACTTGCGCGAAGGTTATAAGCATAGTGCAATTCTTGTATCTAATATACAAAAATTAATTTTTGATTGTTCATATTTTGTGCGCTGCCATACCTTTCATCCGATGACGATAAACTTTGCCAATTTATTGCTTTGAGCCTAAAAAATCGATGTTTTTGACATGGCTAGTTGGATGCTTACGAGTCAGACAACCAAGAAATTTATTTCTTTTAGCTGAATACGGAAAAACAAACCAAAAAAATATCGTCTACTCTAAAGTAGATTTGAATAATAAAGAAAATGAAATAGAATTAATATTATTTAAACTTCTTTATACCCTATTCAATTTCAATGAATGTTTCCACAGTCAACAAGAAAAAAAAAATATAATTATTTCTATCATTCCTTATTAACCCTTAACTGGGAACATGCGATCTGTGAGATCACTAGTGATGGAATTTCGATCACCCCTATTCTATTTTTAGCTCAATTGAATGGATTGCCCCATTCAATTGTCCCCCAATTCAATTGCTCAATTGAATTGTTTGGTGACTTTCAATATATCTGCCCTTTTTGAACCGATTTCAGCGGATGCTTTTAAAAACAATTCAATTATTTCTTAGAGAGACGTCACTCAGACAGCTCCTCCACATTAGGGTCCCTGTGATAAACAACGCTTTGAATATGGCGCGAAAACTTTGGACCCGGAAATATCATCCAATTTATCGATACTATTACGAAGTAATGCTGCTCTAGACCAGAGTTTCCCAAACTTTTTTGTGTCGTAGACCCCTTGCCATGTTTTTCCGTATTGAATAGACCCCCTACTTACCTGATATTGATTTCCTGTAAATTTCTAACTGTAGTGATGTTTACTGTTAAAAACTTAAAGTAAAAACACATGTTAATTTATACATTTATTAATTGAATTTAAATTTATACTACTCAAAATTTCGTATATGTTATGTAAAATCTATTTAACATGAAATAAACATAAAATAAACTAACATAAGCAAAAAGTCAATATTTTTAATGAGAAGGATGAGCCTGATGAGCTTACTAAGCTTACAGCTTACGCAATTTTATAAACATATATAAAAAAATTTTTACTTCATAGGTACTTTTATGAATAAAGTAAATGTTTTGATATTATAACATAGTATGATGTGAGTAAATAGGTACTATCAGTGTATGTGTTGAGATTTACTATCGTGGATCCTCATTTTCATTTCATGGACCCCCAAATTTTTTTTCGCTGACGTAGACCCCTTGCAGATTGTCATAGACCCCTCGGGGTCGATATAGACCACTTTGGGAATCACTGCTATAGACACTTTTAAATGAAGCAGAAAGTGATTTTAGTGTGAAGGATAATCGAACAGAAGAGTTTTCCTATGAAAGTTCGCATTCAACTGATTCTGATATGTATGGTCAAATATAATTAATTTTTCGAATGATAGTGCGTTTTGAAAAAGTTATTATATATATATATATATATATATGATTGATTTTTATGATAGTTCTTAAACTCTAAGTTTGAAATGCTTTAGAAAACCTTGCTATGAAAGTCACATATTTTTCATATAATTGTTGAATTTTAAATTATATTATTTCCTTTATACCTTTATAAACCGGAAAAATAAATATGATTTAATAAGTATAAAGTAATATATTTTTTATAGAATATTATTCATTGTTCCATGTCATTTGAAAAGGAAAGGTATGTTCCAATGTATTTACTTATATCAGTGATAAAATATTTTGAAAAATTTCTTAAACATATTTATATAGTAGGAAAAATGCCTGCAGAATATATTGGCTGGTTTTCAGTCTAATACTTTCATTAGAAAATTTGATTCGAGTAGTAAGAAAATGCGCTCTCGTAGGCTTCACCTACCCAGTTAAGGTTTAATCAAGATAGCTATTTCAAAGATATTTCCAAAAAAGAAAAAAAATCTTGAGACACTTGAACTTTTCAAGCAAGGAAATTTTGTGCAAAAGGTACTTAACACTAGAAAGACGGAGACTTAGTGTATACCTATATTGCCCTAAAGCAGTCAAAATGACTGCATTGTGAAAGAATAATGTGTAACGAAATTTGTTTTAAATTAATTTTTAATATTTCTTATTCTATTTACAGTCATATAGCAAGTTAATAGTAAGTATTAACAATAAAAAAATTTACTTCATTTGGAACAAAATATAATTTATTCGTTTTTTGTGCATTTTAAGCAAATATAAGTTCAAATCTTTTTATATGTACATCTTCCGCAAACATACTTTTGACATTTTTCACATATATTATTTGTTTTGTTTTTGTTGAAAAGTCGTACTTGACAAGATTTTCGTTAGTTAGAATATGTTCTATTTGATGTTTGTGTGTCCTCATTTTCTTATGACTTTCTGATGGCAGAACTGGCATAAAGATTCGAATGACAAGTAACGAATTAGTGACGGTAATCAAAAAATATATAAACTGGTATACGAAATCGGAACCGATCTAATTTCATATAATCAGATAGGCTCCGATTTCATATAAGAAATTTACTCAATTCAATAATAAAAGTCATTTGATAATTTAAAATTTTCCAAGTAATCAAAACGACTGCTTTTGGGCAATACAGGTATAACACATATATATACCGGAAATGAAAGAGGGGGGAGGCAACTACAATGATAATAAATGCATTTATATGTTGTACAAAAAGTCACAAAATTCTAAGAAGCTGTGTCATTATATACACAACTGTTTTTCAAACTGAAATTGAAAAGCAGTCTAAATGACTGCCCCAGACAATCTAATGTTAAGCTGTTTTGTAGCATACCATCTCAATAAAGATATACAGTGGCACAAACAATTGAGGATACACCTTACTTTTACTTGATAAATCCAACTTTCAATCGAAATAACACATTAACTTGAAGTACAAACGTACTTTTATTCTTAGACATAACAAAAGGTTTAAATAACAGTAAAAATAAAGAAAAATCCCCGACAAAATCATAAAAGAAAAATTTTCAGATGCATTTCAAATAAACATAAGCAGAATTTTACCTCAGAAAATTGAGGATACACCAATGAAATTTTTGTTTAACTACCACCAGTTTTTTTTTTCAACTTGCTACAATCATATTCTAAGTTTGGGCAATTGTGTCTTAAACTTTTTCGACTGTTATTTTTGCCTTTTAAAGTTGGTTCTGTGAATTTAAATTCGCAAATTTAAATGGAAAATATCTCTTCGGAGAGAGACAAGTATTGATGTAAGGAAATTTATATTAAGTTTATTTAAGAAAGGTTAAGCTTATCGTGAAATAGCTGAAATTGTCAGTAGAAGCCATTCGTGTGTCCAGAAAATGATTGGAAGATTTAAAAGCGATGGATTAATTGAAAATAAAAATGGAAGAGGAAGGAAAAGTATTCTGAATGATATAGCCAAAAGGGAAATTTTGAAGGATATCAAGATTGGTCCTAAACTAAGTGCAGTCAAACTAGCTGCAGAAACTTCTCGAATAATGGGCAGAAGTGTTAGTGCTGAAACTGTGAAAAATGTGATTAGACATGCTAGATATAACAGTCGAGTAGCTCGAAAGAAATCATTTATAAGCTTACAAAATCAGAAAAAGCGTTTGGAGTTTTTGCAAACTCTTCAATTCAAGATAGATATCTTTTGGAAGAAAGTTATATTTAGTGATGAAAGTAAATTCAACATTTTTGGTAGTGATGGTCGTCGGAGCGTTTGGAGAAAGCCGAACAACGCTTTGGATCCAAAAAATTTACGTCCTACAGTTAAACATGGTGGGGGCTCCATTATGGTTTGGGGTTTTATGTCTTCAAATGAGGTAGGAAATGTAGTTTTTATAGATGACATAATGGATCATAAGCTTTATATAGATATACTCCTCAACAATCTTAAGGAAAGTGCAAATAATTGAGTTTAGATGGAAATTTTATAATCCAGTACGACAACGACCCCAAACATACGGCATGTAATGTCAAAATGGGGTGTCTTTTTCATTGTAAACAGCAATTGCACACACCACCACAGTCCCCTGACATCAATGTTATAGAAAATTTGTGGGCCACACTCGAAACAGCGGTCCAAAAATACCAAATTAGGAACAAAGCCCATTTAAAACAAGTGTTACAAGAAGAATGGGGTAAAATATCTCCAGATACTACCAAAAAATTGGTCGAATCGGTTCCAAGACGTTTGGAGGACATTATAAAAGCCAAAAGACATGCAACAAAATATTGACACTATCTTTGTATGTGATATATCACAAAATTTCATTGGTGTATCCTTAATTTTTTGAGGTAAAAATCTGCCTATGTTTATTTCAAATACTTGTGAAATTTTCAATTTTAGATATTTTTCTTGTTGATTTTCGTTATTTTTACTGTAAATTAACCCTTTTGTTACGTGTGAAAATAAAAACACATTCTCTCTTCTAGTTAATGTGTTATTTCGATTGAAAGTTGGATTTATCAAGTGAAAGTAATGTGTATCCTCAACTGTTTGTGCCACTGTACTTTTAACATCGTGATACTAGAAGCCAAATAAAATTTTGGTGAAATGTTCAGACTTATGCTTTTATGAGACTAAAGTATAACGTCAGGAATCTTTACCAGAAAAGTGAAAAACATGAACCTCATTTTTAGAAAATTACATAATAATATTTTTATTATGTAATTCTACGATATTCTTACTCACCAACATGAGAAAACACAGGTACAGGTTGCATGTTTTGAAAATTTTTATTCTCGTTGCCGTAAATATCGCCATCGGAATTCTTTTCTTTTCAGAAGTTAGTTAAGTCAGCGAATTTCTGAAAAAGAAGGAACAATTATTTATTTTTTAAATTTCCAAACGTTTTTTTATTTAATATTGAAAAATTCGAATTGATTAAAGAATGCAATAATAAATTTCAACTTAAGGTGTAATTACACAATGGAAGATTTTTTTTTAAATTTTAACTTTAAAAATCCAGTTTTTTCACAGCAGGTCATTATTATATGTTTAAACTGACTTCAGTGAGAAAAAAGCATATTGCACTAATAATTAATTAATTAATATTTAAGAGCTAATTAGAATATTTTTTGAAACATGATATCTTAAACACTTCGCATACAATGACGTGTCTGAGACGCGCATCGAATTATTGAATTTTAAATTTTTAGTCTGCAATTAAGTGAAAAGTATTAAATAATTTAAAATGAAAGTCCCGTATTATTATTAAGGGAATTAAAATAATAGTAAATATTCCAATTAGAAAGCTATTAAATTCGTCATTTAATTAGGAAGGTAAGTAAATTAGTATGTCAAGTGGTTAAATTCTGAATTCTAATTCTAAGACATAATTCTAGTTGGAAATTATGCTTAATATTAATCTTCATGTTGTCTACCTCAATCAAGTTATAAAAATATTTAGTTTTTCTTTTAAATAATTTTTTCATCAACGATGAATAGAAAAAACAAGATTTTTTCTGTCATTTTTGCTTTTAGATAGCTATAAAAATTTATTTATAACTTTGATTAAAGAGCAAAACATCCACTGTTTCATACAGATTATTTCGATGTATAAATAATTGTATTGGTTAATTTTTTGTTGAGTTATGATTGTTTGAAAAAAGTAACAAAGTGAAAAAATATCACTCTTCATAAAATGAGTTTTAAAAAACCGAAACTACAGTTTTCAGGGAAAGTACCCCCAGAAAAATCCTTATAACTTTAGAAATATTCCGAATATTGACAACATCTTGGTATCGTTTGAAAGCTAGAGAATCAGAAAACATTTTGGATCAATTAATAAATATTCGATATTTTGAAAGATTTTCGAAGTTTTCAAGTGTGTACGTACACCGTAAGCTCATATTTACGGGATGAAATCATTAAATAATTAATGTCTTTACAAATCTATTTCAATTTCTGGTCTATAGGGAAAACAAAAAGCAGATAAATAATTTTTATAAAGCATTTCTGAAAGGAAAAAAAATCTGTAGTCTCACATTTCGTGATCAGAAAAGAATTGAATTTTATATTGGTATAAAAAATAGCAATAGTGAAGATTGAGTTTTAATTTATAAGAATTTTGAAAGCTTTCGAACAATTTTCCTTCTGTTAAGAAAACGCGCCCAATTAAAAAAAAACATTCTCTTGAATTTTTCCGAAATAATCTTTTGTAATTAAATAAAAAATATTTTGATCTATATGCAATGCATTTTCTTTAAATTATATGATTAAAATAAGTTTTTTTTGGTGGGCTAATAAAGAATTATAAAAAGACTCAAGTTATCTCTACTCTACTAATAAAAAAGATAAATTTGAATTCATTGGTATTATTACAGGACAGAATTTTAACTCAAGAACTATCAAATTTGGCACATATATAATTTGAAAGGTGGAAATCCACACCTCAGAAACGATTTTTTTTTAATTTTAAGAAGAGCATTAATTAATTGAAATTTAAGTGAATTTTTTTGGTTTTTCATGAAATATTTCGAAAGTGGTAATCCACAAAATTGAATTTTAGGCCTTCAAAAAATTTTTTTAATTCTTTTTATTGATGCAATTTTAATGGTTGCGCAATGCTGTCCTGAAAATTGGCAATTTAAAAAAATATAATTTTTCCATAATTTTTAAAGCTTTTAATTTTTTAAAATATTTTTTCCCATATTAATAATAGATTTCATTATCAAACTTTAGTTCAAAGAGTTTTCAATATTAGTCACATAATTTCTTTCCATAGTTAAAATCTATGAAAAAAATCCTTTTTAAAAAATATCTACGTAGTTTACGTGCGATGCAAAAAGATGAAGTTAAAACATCGTAGAAGGAAAAATAAGATGATGAATTTAAAACATCGCAAAAGTTGGAAGGAGAAATAAGAAGATGAAGTTAAAACGTCGTAAAAGTTAGAAGAAGAAATAAGACGAAGTTTAAACAACGTAAAAGTTACGTTACGTTTTTAAGAGCATCTGATGCCATGGTGTTTGACTATACTAGGGTGGTTAATAAACACAACGAACCGAACATATAAAATAACACGGCGTTAGCAATTTGATGCTTAAAAAACTTTCTTGAAGGAATAATGAATATTAACGACTTCGCATACAATGACGTATCTGAGAGAATTATTGAATTTTTAATTTTTAATCTACAATTAAGTGAAAAGTATTAAATAATTTAAAATGAAAAAAGTCACTTGAAACGTATTATTATTAAAGGAATTAAAATAATTTTAAATATTCCAATTAGGAAGCTATTAAATTCGTCATTTAATTAGGAAGTTAAGCGTAGAAGATTTAATTGGAATTAACAAAGAAATAGAATCGGTGTACCAGCCGGTTTAAAATGAAAGTATCTGTAATTTGCGGCAGTGACTTACCTGAAAAGTGATGGAGACTGAAAAGAGCTTCAGATCTTGGTAAAATCTCTTTTCACAGCGCTTGTTTAAATCATTTAGAGAACCTAATGTTTTTATCTTCTTGAATTTACTGCATTTTCTGTCAAAGAAAGAGTGAAGATCTTAAATCATTGTCAGATACGTTTTATGATAAAACTGTTGTATGTCTTTGCTTACGTCTAAGAGAAACTAAAGAAAGCCACGTCGTTTGAGACGACGTGGAACGATACAACGTTCAAGGATTTTCATCAGAGGGTGAAGATTTTTCTGATATTGTTTTTATTCTACATCTGAATTGAAATATATGCAGTGTTGTCAGTGCAAAACATAAATTTAGCGCACAGTTTAAAGTAAAATTTAAGATATATTTATCAAAATTAGCGAGAAAATTTCAGATTGAAATGTTAAGAAACAGTGTGAGACACCATAGTGGAATGAAAGCACTAACTAATAAAAATAAAAATATTGACTAAATATTGATGAACGGAACTAAAGAAAGCCACGCCGTGTGAGACGATGTGGAACGATACAACGTTCAATGATTTCCGTCAGAGGATGAAGATTTTTCTGATATTCTTTTAATTATACATCTGAATTCAAATATATGAAGCGTTGTCAGTGCAAAAAATAAATTTAGCGCATAGTTTACAAGAAAATTTAAGGTGTATTTATCAATGTTATTAGAAAATTTCAGATTGAAAAGTTAAGAAACAGTGTGAGAGACCGTAGCGGAATGAAAGCATTTAGAGACTAAATATTGATGAACGGTACTAAAGAAAGCCACATCGTTTGAGACTTCATGGAATGATACAACGTTCAAACATTTTCATCAGACAGCGAATATTTTTCTGGTATTGTTTTTATTCTAGATCTGAATTGAAATATATGAAGAGTTGTCAGTGCAAGATATAAACATAACACATATTTTACAAGAAAATTTAAGATATATTTATCATAGTTAGATAGAAAATTTAAGATTGAAATGTTAAGAAACAGTCCATAGCGGAATGAAAGCTTTTAGTGACTAAATATTAATGAACGATACTTAAGAAAGCCACATTGTTTGAGGTTTCGTGTAATGACACAACGTTCAAGGATTTTCATCAGAGGGTGAAGATTTTTCTAATATTGTTTTTATTCTACTTCTGAACTAAAATAAACGAAGCATTGTCAGTGCAAAACATAAATTTAACGCATAGCATACAGGAAAATTTAAGATATACTTATCAAAGTTAGAAGAAAAATTTCAGATTGAAATGTTAAGAAACAGTGCAAGAGACCGTAGCGGAATGAAAGCATTTAGTGACTAAATATTGATGAACGTATGATACACAAAAAATGAAGAACAATCTTTGGGAGCTGATTATATCTTTCAACGCGAACTTGTTAATGACATCAATTTTATAGAACCTTAAAAGAAATTGAAGTACGGGACTGTAAAAATGGAAGAACAGTTCTGAATTGATAGGGCAAGTTTCATTTCCGAAGGAATCAAAATGTCGATTGATGACAGAGATTAAATTGTTAATTATTGATTAATCGATTTGCTATTTATCTGTTAAATTATTAATTAATCGATAATAGAAAGTATGCAACCAATGAAATCGACTCATTTTTATAAGGAAAATTTATGTCTTCAGAACATTAAAATTCTTTCTTGAAATATAAGGAATAGTATAAAGAATAGCAAGCAAAGAGAGAAACTCTTGAATAAGGATGCTAAATTGGCGTCCAGGTTCTTTATTCTTCAGTAACAGACAAAGAGAATGGACTAAAT
>JAPMOQ010053333.1:1002611-1017180 GCA_026543055.1 Argiope trifasciata | reverse complement strand
AAATAGGATTTCTGCATCACATTTTTGTGTAGAATGTGAACCACTTTAAGGTATCCAACTACGTTCGAAGGAAATTTTTTTAAAAATTGGATTTTAAAAACTATTTAAAATAATTGTTTTTTTTTATTTATTGCCAATTGTAATACAAAATACTATAAATACAACAACATTATTTTAAAATATTATATGTTTTGAGAAATAGGAAAATTAATAGTAAATTTTAATGAAATTTAATCAAAGTGGTTCACATTCTACACAAAAATGTGATGCAGAAATCCTATTTTGATTTGTACATAAGTTATAAAATAAAATGATGAATGAAATGAACCAAAATCTAAGAAAAATCTTCAGATGCAAAGAAATTATTTGTAAAAATATACGTATATGTGCATTTTTTTCATAAATTCACAACTTAAATTTTCTAAAAACGCGTATAAATAAAAATAGATTTCACCAACAATAAAACTTTGGTTCATTTCATTGCCCGTATTATTTAAAACACACGCTGAAATTGTTACGTAAATATTTCTATTAATTTTCGAGATATCATGTTAAAGGTGAGGACTTCTCATGAAAATTAAAGATTTGAGAAAATTGAAGGTAAAGACAAATTTTAGCTGAAAAACTTTTGACCCTGAATGATAGGTCAGTCCTTCTTTTTCCTAGAAAAAATATACTGTTTTGGAAAGGGGAAAGTCTGAACTGCAAATAATAATAATAATAATAATAATAAAAAATCTCCAATGTGGTCTATAACTAGTGTTTTTAACGTAGTCGGATACCTTAATTTCCTACAATTCATTGTTGCCTAGAAATTCAAACCATCTTCATTATTTCAGCAACTATTTAATCGTCTCATTTAATATAGCTCCTTGATAGCTCTATGATGTCATGGGATTGGTAACCAATAGAAAGGTTCAATCACGCAAGAGAACATGTGTAAGGCAATTAAAATAGCGCAATTTCACCGTCTGACAAATCACAGATTTGAAACTATATCGAAACGATTTGTGGGAATTAAAAATAGCTAACAACTCCAGATAACTTGTTGGTCATCATAGGCGATGATAAAAATGCTAATCCTAATTTGTGCACTATAACATCCAGCTAATTTAAAAAGCGTAACAAGATAAGTGTTTTTCAGATAAAGGAGTTATGATTTTTAATTGATTTATCAATCTGTATCTTGTGAAATATTCTTGACAATTGTTTATATTAAAAGCATTTAAAGTGCAGGCATATATGCAAATACACTCTAATAAAAGAATTTGCAATCAAAAATTTTCTGTGTTTAAAATTAAGATTGCACCTATAAACACCGATTTCAAAAATTCTATTAATTTATTATATAGTAATCATCGTATAAGTTTTTTTTGTTTTATTACTACGTCAACTATAATTACAGTTTGTACATAATTAGATACATTTAGAGACACATGAAATTTTTTTTAACTTACAACATTCCAAAATCGGCGGATTTTCGATTTATCGAAAAGAAAACCGATATTTAAAAATTTATGTTATGCTTGATGTTAAACTGTGATCAACGATAAATTCTGTTGAAGTGCATCAATTCGCTTGATTCGTTTTTGATGCTTTACCGTTATTAGCTTAGAATTTTTACTATTGGTTTAGTTACATCTATTCGAACTTTTGAAAAAAAGTATAATAAAATTTGATGAGAATTTTAATGTTAATTTTTGTTGTAGTTTATTTTTATAGGACTATATTATTTACTATTAAGTTCCGAAATTTTATTAATTTATTGTATAGTAATCAGTTTATACGTTAGTTCTTTGTTTTATTACTTCGTCAACTATAATTACAGTTTGTACATAGTTAGATACATTTAAAGACATATGAAATTTTTTTTTAACATACAGCATTCCAAAATCGGCCGATTCTCGATTTATCGAAAAGAAAATCAATATTTTAGAGTGTATGTTATGCTTGATGATAAACCGTGGTCAAAGATAAATTGTGTTGGAGTGCATCAATATACTCGATTCGTTTTTAATGCTTTACCGTTATTAATTTAGAATTTTTACTATTGGTTTATTTAAATCAATTCGATCTTTTCAAAATAATAGAAATTTATGAGAATTTTAATGTTAATTTTTGTTGTCGTTTATTTTTATAGGGCTACATTATTTACTTACTAATTTAATTCTTTCATAAATTAGGCTTAACCCTTAAATGGAGAGGTTAAATTTTAAGACTTAACTGGTGAGGTGCGGTCTACGAAACCGCATTTCATTTACATTCAAATTAAATTTTCTAATGAAAATATTAGTATGAAAAACTGCCAATATATTTTTCAGATATTTTTCTGGATATATAGATATGTTTTAGAAAATTTTCAAAATATATTATCATTGAAAAAAGTAAATACCTTCGAATATACATTTGGAATTGACACTTTCTTCTCAAATTACATGTTACAATAAATAATATTCTTGAAAAACATATTACATTATATTTTTATAATTATATTCATTTTTCAGCATCTAAAGGTATATAGAAAACAAATTAAAGTAAAATTCAGCAATTATATGCAAAATTAAAAAAAATGACAGGGTAAATCTGGCTCTTTTTTATCGGCTTGCGTGACTTTCATAGCAAGGTTTTCTAGGGCATTTTAAACACATATTCTAATAACGAGTTTATAAATCAACCTATAAATTCCAGATATATTTCTTGGTTTGTTGATATATTTTATAAATTTTTCAAAAAACATTATCATTAGAAATATTAATCGTGTTTGACCATACATATCAGAATTAGTTGAATGTGAATTTCAGTGGTTAAACGGGGAATGAATCGAATTGAATTCAGTGAATCGAAAAAAATCTTCTGAACAATTATCCTCATCCCTAAAATCATTTTTTGCTTCATTTAAAAATATCTGGAGTACTGCTTCATATTAGGATCAATAAATTGGAAGATATTTTGAGGTCTAAGTTTTAGCACCATCTGCTAAGCCTTGTTTATCACTGGGACCTAACAGGGAGATGTGGTCTTAGAGATCGCGCTGAAAAAATAATAGAACTATTTTAAATAAAATCCTCTAAAATCGGTTGAAAAAGAGTACGCGTATTGAATGTCTCAAAACAGGAGGCTACAGAGTCAATCCATTCAATTCAGCTAAAAATGGAATAAGGGTTATTGAAAGTCCATTGCTAGCGGTCTCACAGACCGCACGTCTCCAGTTTAAGGTTTAAAAATCCTTGAAATAACTTAACTCTAAATATATCTCTTCCGTATTTTTTTTGAACGCTTGTGATTGCATTTATTCAATTCATTTTTGTACAATTTGAAATAACATAATTTATTTGAAAAATTCACAGAGAAATATTTTTTTGTAGAATACTGAAAGATCATAAGATTATTATCATAATTATCATATTATTAGATAATGTAATAATATGATAATTATGATAGTTATTATAATATGAGAATTATAAAAATAATGTAATAATATAAGATTATCTAATAATGTATAATTAATGATAGGATTATCTTATTATCTAAATTCACGATAAGAATTATTTCAAACGAATTTTTTTTACAGTGTTTTATCCATATTTTAAAAACTAAGAATAATTTTATCCATTATAACATTATAAATTCTTTTCTAATAATTTGATTGTTAAAGTAGGTATTTGTAAACATTTTTTGTTGCTCTAGTCAGACAAGGAATCATGCCTCTAAATATTGCGGAGATCAATTTGTTTCGCCCTGTCTATTCCAGCGTCCATCAATCGAAAGTGCATTGATTGCATTTCCATTCACAAAATGAGCATTTACGCGTAGTTTCATTCACAAGCTTTTATATCATTTAAGTAGAAATCATGAATTAGAACACGTGTACAACGTTTGTACCTAGGGTTTATATCCGACTATTTGTAAACCGGTTTTTGAATTCAATATTTCTAAAAAACCGGTTTTAAATAATTTTCGAATTTTTCTCAAAAAAAAGAAAGAAAAAAAAATGGAATAATGTTTTTTTTTATTTTATTTATTTATATAAAATTAGCTGGTACCCGGTGCGTTGCTGCCTCTAAAAAATACATTAAATGCAATCAATCAATAACTTTACAATGTTTTATCGAAATAGGATGAACGGTACGACAGTATTGTTAAAGTAGGAATTTGTAATCTTTTTTTGTTGCTCTAGTTCAGACAAGGAATCATGCCGTTAAATATCCCGGGGACCAATTTCTTTCCCAATGTCTATTCTAACGTCCATTATTTGCAAAGTCCTCCAAGTTCCCATAACAAAACGATACCTCTGGGGGTACTGAATCAGGTATGAGTCGGTCTCTGATTTGGATCTAAATTCAAACTTGCTGATGGATGAATGAGGGTATGAATGAATTCGACCACCCCCTAAAAAGGGTTGTGTCGTGTGTGTGAGCTAGAAGTCAGACTTCTGCCCCCTGGGTGCTCAAGGGTCTTTACCCTCAGAAGCTACTGCACCCCCTTTCCCCGATAAACACGGACACAGCAACAACAATTGATCGAATGGATTTCCATTCACAAAATGAGCATTTACGCGCAGTTTCATTCACACGTTTTTGTATCATTTACGTAGAAATCATGAATTAGAACACGTATTCAATGTTTGTATCTAGAGTTTATATAAAAACTGACTATTTTAAAACCGGTTTTCGAATTCGATATTTCCTAAAAACCGGTGTTAGCCGGGTTTCGAACTAAAAAAAAAATAGAATACAAGAAAAATGTTTTATTTAATTAATATAAAACTAGCTGGTACGCGCGCGTTGGTGCCGCCGAAAAAAAGATATTAAGTACCATCAATCAATAACTTGGCAATGTTTTATTGAAACAGAATGAATGGTACGACAGTATATAAAATACGAACAAACAAATATTCTTTTTTATATATTAGATTTGTTTATTCCTTTAGAATTATAAAAATCGGTGTTCTTTCAGTATGGTAATGAATGAAACTACTTATTGTATCTCATGATTCGTTTAATGTTCGTTCAGAGTTCTCAAATTTAATTTTATGAAATATGATAAAAAATATTTTCTTTTAAAATTGATTAAACATAGAAAACATATTTATATCATAAAATCGTTAATATAATTGAAAATATAATTTTTGAAAATTAACATGGTGCAAAATTATTTGTACTACAATATTTTTGGTAATTATTGCAAAGAACGCTAAAATTTAATTAATATATAAAACCTCCCCAGGGTTAGTCTCCCCAGAACTTCCTCGCACATTCTATAACAAAGTTCTACCTCTGAAAATGATTTGCATGACATTTGTGTTCAATAGAATTACAATACAGTGAAACCTCGTTACAGCAATATTTTAGGGACCAAATAAATATATTGTTGTATAGAGGCATATTGTTATATCGAGGGCCCACATATTTTGAGCATTTAATAAGAGTTTTTTTATTTTATTATTATTAGTTTAAGGTGCATAACATACTACTTTTAAGCCTTTAGGGAACAATATCGCGAGAAAGAAAGAAAAGTTTAAACCAAATGTTTCGCGTAGAACTCAAAATCGTTAAAGACTATAAAACAACCTTTGAACTCACTTTTCAGACGTCACTTAACAACACCCCGCCTCCATCTCCCCCTGTTCCTCTAACAAAGGGCACTTGTTCTTTGACAAGGTGACCAGACAGGTCCAGATGTCCTTAAACCTTATCAGAATTCCAAAGCTTACTGGGAAATGAGACTAGGCATACATTTACACTCCAATTCCCAAAAGGGTGGTATTCATCTGTTTTGAAATCTGAACAATAGCTATTTATTCAGGGATAAGTTGAATATCCACAATGAGTCTTAATAGACGGAAAAAATAACAAAACAAAACGAAAAAAAAAAGCATTTGAAAATCAAAATATTATTATAAAGGGAGAAAATAATACTGAAATTTAGATTGAAAAAATCGTTTTACAGAGGTTTATTGTTCTAGAGAATATCGTAATATTGAGGGGAGATTAACATTAGTTTATATGCAAAATCCCCGGGACCACAAAACATTATTGTAGTAGAGGGAGTTATTGTTGTATCGGGTATCGTTGTAGCGAGAGTTTACTGTATTAACCTTTAACTTGGATTTAGCATTTCTACAGAATCTATTGTGTCTACTTGGCGAGTTATTTGAAGATTAAGCTTTGGTAAATAGATGCGGCTGAGATTCAATTTTTATAATTTTTTAGATAATTGTACTATCCCTATAACCGTCCCGTAGGTGTAAACAATAAGCTGACCAAGTTTCATCGTAATCGGACGAAAGGTTTAGGAATACATAAGAGACATTCATTTTTTATATAGATAAAAAAAAAAGGGAATTAATGTCAAAGTCAAAATACATATGTATAATAATTGGGGATTACATATACACATCACTTACTCAAAATAAAGAAAACCCAAACAAAAATTTCAAAAAATACTTGTCTTATTTTTACTAATTTTAATTTCTTCTAACAGAATAAGATTTAAAAAAACAAAATATCCACTGAGTGGTGAGTAAGTCATGTCATTATTTTGGACAAAATATTGCCTGGAATTGAAAATGCTCGTTCATTAGCTACTGAGCTTTGTTTATAGTTTCCATGGCATCAAAGAGCAAATCCTCTTTATCTCAATCCTCTTTGCCCTCTTTATCTCAAACAATCTCAAACATTAAAAATTCAGATTTCAGTGTCTTTGGATTTGTAAATTTTTCTTCACGGTCTTCCAGAAACTTATGAATTGACTTTCCCATGGCTCCTTTTAAAAAATGCATTACTCTGATGAGTAGTTTCTTCAATTTGCTCTTCATTAGAATCGGTGTCCAGATAAGAATTTGGAAATATTCTACGCAATATCTTTCCAGATAACTTTCCTCGTCTCACTGGGGACCACGGTGGCCTTGCGGTAAAGTCTTGATTTCAGAACCAGAGGGTTTCAGGTCCGAGACTTGATTCCACCGAGGAACCATCGTGTGAGGGGGTCTCTTGTACATTAAATCTGTCAAACCAAATGTCCTCCCGCTGGAGTTGTGTGGTGTGGAGAGAGAGGTGCCAGCTCAGGTGTCGTCCTCGTCACCTGACCGTGGTTCAAAATGACGAGGTCCGTCCCAAAATAGCTCTAGTGTTGCTTTAAAATGGGATGTTAATATAACTTTACTAACCAATATAGGAAGTGATGATAAATTAAAGTAATGAAGAAAGTGAGATTTCCAGACCTGAGAGTAGGATTGTTGCTCCCAGGAAAAAAAAATGTGTGAAACTTAGTATATTCATTTAATTCAGAAAGTGAATTTGAAAATAGTGCCTTGAATACTGGTGAAGGAGAACTTCAAAAAAAAAAATTAACCCTGTGGCTGATCATCCCGCTATTTCCACGGGCAACTCAAATGTAGCAAAATCTGCTCATCCCGCGATTTCCACGTGCATGTGTTTTTCTACCTTTATTGAGGAGTGCATCCCGTTTTCCCCTCGTTTAACCAGTAAAATAAAGCATATACAGTATTAGACGTTTATTTTACGTTTTGGCCAACAGATATCGTTAATTGTCCTCTAAATTTCGGCATTTGAAAGTACGAGGTATTGCCGCTGAAACTTCAATTTTTGCCGCTTTTTTCTTACAGAAATGGCTGCTAGAAAACGTTTAGCGATTGACAGAGAGTATATTCCTCACGACTTATCAGATTCTGAAAGCGATTTTCGTTTTGATAAAGTTAGTGATTATGATATAGATTTTTCGGACTGCTCCTCGAATATCAAGGACTCTGATCTTGATTCAATAAACTTGCAAAGCGTTAGGCAATGGTGCAAAATCGATATGAAAAATATTCCAAATACTCCTTAAATGTTATACATTTTACTTCTTTTATATTATGCAATAAATAGAAATCAACTGTAATTCAACTGAAATTTATTTTTAAAAAACTTTTTGTTGATAACATCTGAAATGGGTTTTTCTGACAATTAAGTTTCTCATATCATGATAAAAAGTCTATATAAAAATATTTTGTAAAAAGAAAAAAAATACATTTTTCAATTATCCAATTTATATACAGTAAAAGGTCCTTATTCGCGCTTCCTTCATTCGCGTTTTCACTATACGCGGATTAAAAAAATGCGACCCAATTCCTATATTCGTGGTTAAAAATTTCTTTATTCTTTGATCTAATAAGTACATACATAATAATAAAAGGTATCCAACCCAATATCCTTTGTAAATGCCGTCAAATGGACTAATAAAAAAAGTAAAATATATCTTATTACAACTTTGTCTAAAGTTTGTTGTTAAATGCAAACTGCAAACATAGCCGAAATCGCGAATGGAATAGGACGAGATGGATTCGAACAGATAGAATCAAGTGACATTCAGGAATTGCTTGAATCGCAAGATGAAGATCTGACTGAAACCGACTCGGAGGAAATGTTAAATTCACAGCGCATTGAAGAAGAGGCTTCAACAAGCACTGCAAACGTGACATTTAATTTGAAAAATCTTACTGAAGGTTTAAGAATGGCAAATGAGCTTTGCGATATCTTTATGAACTTCTATCAAACGAAGTCCTGTTTTTAAGAGGCAAATTGCTAATGCGACTGCTGCGTATCAGTCTGAATGGAAGGAGCTTTTAAAAACTGCCAAGCAAGAGAAAATTACAAAATTCTTCAAATCATTGCTTAAGCCTTAAGATAATTAATGAAAATATTCAAACAATTCAATTAAATTGATTTTTTTTATTTTGTCATCTAGGAACGTATCCCCTATAATCCTATATAAATTACCATTCCGTATTCACGGTTTCTGTATTCGCAGCATATTTATGGAACATATACCCCTCGAATAAAGAGCTTTTACTGTAGTTTTAACATGTTGACTGCCAACTAACTTAACTCGTAGATTGCTTTCTTTTCCAGGACCAAACCATCTATGTTATTAGATGACACCTTCTCTGCTACAGTTAAACCATTTGCATCATATGAAACTGTGAAAAAAAGGCCCATATCACGGAAAAGTTTTTATTTCATATTTAGGTGTAAAATTGTAGAAAAGTAGAAAAAAAAATCATTTTTGAGCATTATCTGTTAGTCATTTTGCTCAGTGTGGTAATATTTGAAATGTGGGATGCATATAAGTATATAATGTGAATATAGTATATATCATACTATGTGCATAGCATATAATATGATGCAGCATATATATACGCTCCAGTGATAGTGACCAGGAAAACTGAGCGTATATATACGCTAATGATGCGAATGGGTTAAAAGATCGCAAAGAAGGGGTCATCTAATTAGATAGATGGCCCTGATATCAGGCGAGGCATGTGGCAGTGAACGTGTTAAAAAATGCAAAAAAATTGAAGCGATTTTGGTCCACAAATTGGGCAATCACAGGGTTAATGTCCTGTAAACCTCTTCTTGGTTCTTCCAATTTACAAAAAATAGCGGAAAACAAAGATCAGCAGGGTACATTGGACCCGTCCTTCACTTTTTAAGAATGATTTTATTCATGGTTTCAGAGATAAATGAAAACTTTCAGAGATAATTTACTACAAATACATTTAAACATTTGTACCTAGCGAAAACTCTTGACAGGAACCTAATTATCTCTCTTACTCAATTTTACTCCTGATGGGAAATGATCAGAGTTTTTGAACTGAGGGCTGTCGTCATTAAGGAGGTTCAAGGAGGAATCTTTGGCAAGAGTTCCAAATGCGTCGGCCAAATATTTAAGGTTAGTTTGAGGTTCCCTCTGGTGTAAGTAGGGAGATATATTTATTTTTTAACTTACGAAATTCTTACGTCAAATTACTTATGCAACAGAAGCTGTTGTTTCCGGAAAAGAAAAGGTACCCAGAGGTGACAGAGTACTTACTCAAAAATTTTAAAATAAAGCAAAATCAAAGGAATACTTTTAGGATTGATAAATTTACCCATTTCACCCATTTAACTTTGATAAACTTACCCATTTCACCCATTTTATTTTGATAAATTTACCCATTTCATTTTTCATTACCCATTTCAATTTCCCATAAAATTACCCATTCCATTTGCGATCCTATACAAAAATAGGATTGCAAATGAAATGGGTATTCATTCTCTGTATAATGCAATTTTTGATTATTAGTTTCAATACACATTTTCCTTCATTTAACCACATAAGTGTTTTTTTTTCCTCAGAATATGACTTATTTTTGTATCAAATGTGTTTTTCTTTTTCACCAACCTTTTAAGGTATAGTTCCATACTTGAAACTTCGAAAATTGTTCAAAATATCGAATATATTTTTTATTGCTTCAAAATATTCTCGCACCATTTAGCAGTCAAACGTTACCAAAATGGTGTCAATATTCGGAATATTTCTCGAATTATATAGTTTTCTTGTGGTACTTTAGTTAAAAGTTCTAGTTTCGGTTTTTTAAAAACTCATTTTATGAAGAATGATATTTTCCTACTATGTAGCTTCATATAAATAATAATAATTCAACAGAAATTAACCAAATATAATTATTTCTATAACAAAATAATCTGTATGAAACAGTGGATGTTTTGTGCCTCAATTAAAGATATATTTATAGAAATAAATTTTTAATACCTATTTTAAAGTTAAAATTACAAGAACAATCTCGCTTTTTCTATACACCATTGATGAAAAAATTGTTTAAGAAAACCATATGTTTTTCAAACTTGATTGAGGCAGAAAACATGAAGACTAATATGAAGCAAAATTTCCAAGTAGAATTGTGAGTCTGTACAAATTAGAATTGAAAATATCATGTTTCAAAAAATATGCTATTAGGTCGTTAAATATTAATTAATTAATAGTTTTTGTAACATGTTTTTTTCTCACTGAAATGAGTTTAAACATATTGTAATGGAAAACTGTAAAAAAAAAAATTAGATTTTCAAAGTTCAGCATGTTTCAGCATGTTTTCCCCCTCAGAATATAATTTATTTTTGTATCGAAATTGTCCTTGTTTGTCCCCAACCTATTAAGTTGTTACAAAACTGCGCATGCAAATTCATTTTACAGTTCTTGAGGTATTCAGAGAATGAAAAGAAATCATCAACATTCAAGGACCAGAGACACTTTTAACATTGCTGATAAAATTTTCAGACACTCTTCATTGATCGAATCATTGGTTATCGAACACTACAGCAATCGAAATATTAAAAAAATCGCATTGGAGTTACAAATTAAGAATGTAATTCGATATTCGGAATTTACACGTGACTATGAAAAAGCTGGATACTTCAAACCACTTCAAGATCACGTGTTTATGCTGATTCTAAACAGAGTCTATCAGAGAAAGATTTGTAAAATAAACAGCCTAAACTGTAGTAATGCCATTTAATAAATATTTTGTACTCTTATCAGCTATGCTTAGATGAATATCTCTTCATTCATTTTACTGATATCACCTAGCATAGGTATGCTACTGAATACTCATAGTTTATTATAGAACTAGCTGGTACGCGGCGCGTTGCTGCTGCCAAAAAAATAATATTAAGTGCTATCAATTAATAATTTGCCAATGTTTTATCGAAATAGAATGAACGGTACGACAGTATATAAAACAGAATCACTGCATACAATTTCATCAAGTATTTGGTATTTTAACCTATCATCTTCAGGAACTAAAACTTTTAATTAAAAAAATTAAAATAATTATAAAAATAATTCAGTTGAAAATATATTTTTTTGTCGTGTCTGCGTTTCCACGGAAAGGGGGTGCAGTAGCTTCTGAGGGTAAAGACCCCTGAGCACCTAGAGGGCAGAAGTCTGACTTGTAGCTCAAATGAAGATGACACACACACATTCGCTTGCACAACCCCTTTTTACAGGGGGCACATTCACACGCCTCACAGACAGAACACAGAGTAACAACCATGCCCGAACCGGGACACCCAGATCACGTGGAAGACACGCTACCCCTGTGCCAGGACGCCGGCGAAAATATAATAATAAAATAATTTATAATTAAACATTATTATAATTAATAATTAAATATATTATTATTAAAATATATTTAGTTAATAGTAATAAATATAATTCAATTAATTGAAAATATAGTAATTATTAAATTACTATAAATATAATTATACACTAACTTAGTTAAAATGAAATATTTAAGTACTTTAAATGGTAAAATGAAGCTCAAATCATGTTTAGAAATATAATCCATATATTTGTTCATTCAAATATATTTGTGCACTACAAAATAATTTAAATGATCCTGGAGTTCTACAGTACTTTTTTTCAGCAAATGTTGACTGTTAATTCAAAATTTTATCATAATACTATTTATTTTATTACTATACTAGCTGGTACGACACGTTGCTGTCGCCGAAAAAATAATATTAAGTGCCATCAGTCAATAATTTGTCAATGTTTCATCGAAATAGGATGAACGGTACGACAGTATATAAAATACAAACAAATTATCATTTTTGTATAAAAGATATGTATATTCTTTTAGAATTGTAAAGCTTTGTGTTCTTTCAGAATGGTAATGAGAGAAGCTATTTATTGTATTTCGTGATTCGTGTAATATACATTCAGAATTCTCAAATTTAATTTCAAAAAATGCGATTAAAATATTTTCTTTTAAACTTGATTAAACATAGAAAATATATTTATCTAATACTATAATACGAGGAATGGTTGCCAAGTCGAAAATCGCCCCAGAATTAATAAACTCCGGTAAACTTGGGGGTCTGGGGTTTTTGGTCACGAGGAATCGATTGGCGCCGGTTTTGAAGCGCTACTGTCGAGCAGTTCGGAGTTACAGATAGGATATTTTCAAACTTTATTAGTTCGCCATAATGGCTACTTAAATTTTCAAGCGGTAACGTGCTGGCGAACTAATAAAGTTTTATGTTTATGCTGTTATAGGTTTATAATATGTTTCTTATGTATGTATATATGTTTGGTTTTTCTAAATAAATTTTTCAAAAATATTGAACTTCAACACACTTCAATCTTTACCTTTACTTTACCTTTGTATAGAATAGTTCTCTTTCCAAACTCTAACTTTGTTTAGAATAGTTTACAATGGTGCACTTTAACCGGTTATCTTTTCACCAATGGTTTCACAAATTTTCTTATGGCATGTATTGTTTTGATAAATCACAATTGAAAATTTAAATCTTCGAGTTAGCTTCGATACCTGTTTTCTCCGAGCGGAGCTCGGTCACCCGCTGGTACTATAAAATCGTTAATATAGTTGAAAAGATAATTTTTGAAAATTAATATAATGCAAAATTATTTGTACTACAATATTTTTGCTAGTTTCTGCGAAAAATGCTAAAATTTAATTAAAATTACCCCCCCCCGGTTGGTCACCCCAAAATTTTCTCACATTATCTGTAATAAAATTTTTATCTCTGAGAATGACTTGCATGGCATTTTTGTTCAATGGCTACAAAATATTAACCTTTAACTCGGATTTATCATTTCTACAGAATCTATTGTCTCCTCGACGTGTTATTTGGAGATTAATCCAAATAATATTAAATAGATGTGGTTGAGATTAAATTTTTTAAAATTTTAGATAATTGTACTATCTCTATAACCATACCGTACATGTAAGAAATAAGCAGACCAAGTTTCATCGCAATCAGATAAACGGTTTAGGACGACATAAGAGACAAACAAATAAACATTCATTTTTATTCATATAGATATGTCATATTTTTCAAATAAATAAATAAAAATATTGAAAAAAAAATTTTTAAATTGAAAAACATGAGTCATTCAATGATCAAAACGTCAGCTGAAAACAATTAGAAAATCAATCCTTTTGAACGGTTACAGAATATTTTGTTGATCTTTTCGACATTAAACAACAGATTTTTTTTGCAAATCTAGAATATTTAAAGAATGAAATATAATTATTTTCACGAATTCATGTTTTTAATCCATAAATGCTTAAAAACCCAAGGCATGGAAATGCAACAAGTTTATATTAAACGGCATGTTTTGCACAAATTATTCTTAGCTGCATAGCAACAGTGGAATGTTTATTCCTTCATTTGGTAAGCGTGATAACTTCGATTCGTTTATTCAATCTCAAATTTCTGATTGTTTAAAATTTATAAATTGTGTGCTAGCAGACAAAAACAAGCTTATCTCGAGACTTGCTAACCACTGCTTTTTTTCCTTAACAAAGAAAAAAAATCTTGCAGGAAAAAAAAAACAATTTTATGGTTGATAAACTTTTCTTCCTCAGAATTTTGATATGTAATTATTTCTAAAATATAAGTCTGATTTTCTCCGAATATACTTATAATTTATATTAAATCTACCATTATATAATATCAGTTTTTATGGGAGAATAGCAATTTATTTCCTGTCTAAATGAGCTATTAGAAAGAAATTTCATTTCTAATATAAGAGTTCTAATTGGAATAGTAAAACTAACTTAAATAAACGTATCAATTTTATTTTATTTTTTTAAAAGATATTCAATTATAACACTGTCTGGTTTTTTAACAAAACAAAGCTTATCTGAAGACTTGACGATCAGTACTTTTTTTTACCTTAAAAGAGAAATAAATCTTACAGAAAA
>JAPMOQ010053333.1:988557-1002601 GCA_026543055.1 Argiope trifasciata | reverse complement strand
AGAGTTCTAAACGAAATTGTAAAACTAACTTAAATAAACGTATCAATGTTCTTTTTTCTGTTTGAAAAGATATTCTGTTATAACGTTTACTGGTGTTTTAACAAAACAAAGCTTATCTCAAAACTTGCCGATTAGTGCTTTTTTTTACCTCAAAAGAGAAATAAATCTTTCAGAAAAAAAACAATCTTATGGTTGATAAACTTTTCTTCCGAAGAATTTTGATATGTATTTAGTTCTAGAATACAAGCCTGATTTTCTTCAATATTTTTTAAATTTATTTTAAACCCATCTTTATACATTATCTGTATAAGAGAATGGCAATTTATTTCCTGTGCAAATGAGCTATTTGGAAGGAAATTTCGTTTCAAGTATAAGAGTTCTAAACACAATAGTAAAACTAACTTAAATAAACGTATCAATTTTCTTTTTTCTATATTAAAAGATATTGAGTTATAATGCTTGCTTGTGTTTTAACAAAACAAAGCTGATCTCGAGAATTGCCGATCAGTGCTTTTTTGGTCCTCAACTGAGAAATAAATCTTACAGATAAAATAACACGATTGATAAACTTTTCTTCCGAAGAATTTTGTTATGTATTTAGCTCTAGAAAACAAGCCTGATTTTCCCCGATCATTTTAAAATTTATATTTAAATATCTCTCTTTATATAATATTTGTATCGAGAATAGCAATTTATTTCCTGTGTAAATGAGCTGTTTAGAAAGCAATTTCATTTCAAGCATAAGAGTTCTAAACAGAACAGCAAAACTAACTGAAATAAATGTATCAATATTATTTTTTCTATTTTAAATGACATTCTGTTATAACGCTTGGTAGTGTTTAAAAATGTCTATCATTTCAATGACCAAAAAAATGTAAGGGATTTTATTCTGAAATTTATATATTTTTTCCATTTTTTCCTTTAATCTTCTTTTTTTGAATGTGATTAATCAGGGAGCAAAACTATCAAAATTGTTAATAAAAACAAAGGAATAAATAAAACCGAAGCTATCATTGTCACTTTATCTATTGCAGAATGGTGCTCCCTCAATCAAAAAACATTCAAAAGTTCAAAGGTAGTTCCCAAAATCTACATAATAACAAGTTTCGAATTTCGATGAGATGCATATTGAGTCAAGGAATTCACATCTACAGTTCATTAAGCTGTGACATCGGGACTGCTTGCTCAGATGTCGTTTACCTCGTCAAAATTGCGAAATCCGTCACGAAATAGCCCTAGTGTTTCTTTAAAATGGGACGTCAATATAACTTAACTAAACTTTCAATGCACAGGGACAAAACTTACAATGTATAGATTAGTAACAGTGTCCCTCGTGTAGTGGGAGAACTGGATATGCTCCAGTTAACTTTCCAGAAGATCATGCGGAGAATCTTCCAGTATTATTCGTACAATCATAGTTTACTGCTCCACACCACCCAAACGCACACGGAAAAATCTGACTGACGGGAATGCCAACTCAGGTATCGTTCTCTTCGTCAAAATTCCGAGGTCCGTCCCGAAACAGAACTAGTGTATCTTTAAAATGGGACGTCAATATAACTAAACTAAATTTGGTAGCTTGCCGGATTATTCCGTGTTATTTCGGGTTTGTAAATATTGCAGTTCATTACTATCCCGAGAAAACTCGGAAGTCACAGAATTTGTCAGTACGATTTGTGTGATCGTGGTTTTACACGGCCTGGAGGAAATGAGAGGAAATATTCAGCTTTGATTGCCAGTTTTCCAAGTTTCGTTGGATTCGTGGATCTTTTGGCGGGTCTGGTCACGTGTTTTCCCTGTGGTATAGCATACGTTTGCTTGTTGATTAGTAATATATAAAGAAGGATAGTTGCTTTGAGAAAAAGTAAAATAATGGCGATGGTGCGAGATAGCGAAAGCGACGATTTTTAAGATCGTGATTAAGAAGATAGTGCTTCCTGCTACTGTAAAAAAAATCAAATCGAACGAGACAGCGTACTCTGTGTTCCCGTAAAAGAGATTCCTGAGGTAAACCAAAAAGAAAAGATACCAGATACTATTGTACATATTTTGTTTTGTTTCGTGTCCTTCCAAAGATATCAAATCCAGAGACAGTGCACATTATGTTCCCATTAAAAAGATTCCAGTGGTAAACCAGAAAGAAAAGAGACCAGATACCAATGTACAGAATGTCAAGTATCACTTTGTGTTACCTCTTGTTTCAAGAACTATCATACAAAAAGTAATATTTAATTTTTTTAATTCCTCCGAGATAACTAAAGATAGTAAACTAATTATTAAAACTAAATGCTTTTATGCCGATAAAAATTAAAAATTTAACTTAAAATCAGCATATTTTGCTTTGTTTCGTTTCCTTGTGTTTAATACTAAAAAAAATGGAATGAATTTTTGCAATTTTTTTTCAAAAAAATGTGTAAGGAAAGCAATGAAAGAAAAACGGATTGAATAGTTCACTTAAGAATTTTCCTGTAGAATTCCACATGCATTTAACTTCTACTAATTCTTCAATGATAAAAAAATCAGTTTGCTTTGTTCATATATCTTATGCATTTGCAGCGAATGTCGTGGACATACAAAATATCTTACAGTGAATAATTTTGTTAGCCAGGAATTCGTTGAATCATATCTCAAGCTTGCTTGTTTTCTAGATTCGCCCTTGTTTGTTCAATCGAAATATTTTCGGAAGTCAGTTCAAATGGACAACAATGCTTATTTACTTGGAGCTTTTCTAGTAAGACTCTGTAGAAGTCACGCAAACTTAAGTTGTTTTTATTATGGCATTTGCAACTTGAAATCAGAAATAGCATTCCTAGTAAATATGGCGATAAAATATAAATAAAAAAATAGGAAAATATAATTTAGATAAGAGTATTTCAAGTGAAATTACTTCCCAATTAGATAAATTTCCATCTTGGAAATCACAAGTGGACAGGCCGAAATGAAAAGCGATATTCAGATAACATTTGAATCACTATGACACATTAAACTTCCACAACTCACCAGTGTGAAAATTTGTGATCCACAACAGATTTTACCTAAGCCATATCCGTATAAATCTATGGTAGAATCGGACTTTTAGACCTTTCATCAGATAATTATTGCAGAAAGAGACTTTACGGAATGTTTTGAAAGGTCTTTAAGGGTAGATTAGGAAATCGTAATTTTTATAATTGAAATCTACTCTGGGTTGAAATCGCTTTAGATATGACTGTAATAAAAGAAATTGATGTGGCAAATAAAGTTTACAACTTAGATTTAATTGAATATAAATCCACAACAGCAGAGTTATCATTATTAGATGTACTGGAACAACAAATCTTTGGAATGCAACTATTCCATTACACCTGTGTTATTCACTTTTTGCCACGGGACAAAAAAGTTCCTGTGTTACTCTATATTCTTAGAGTAGCACGGGACCTCTCCGTGAGTGTCCCAGTGCTAAACAAGGCTTAGCAGATGGCGCTAAAACTTAGGCCTCGAAATATCATCCTATTTACTTATCCTATTACGAAGCAGTGCCCCAGACATTTTTAAATGAAGCAGAAAGTGATTTTACAAATAAAGATAACTATACACAACAGTTTCCCAATGAAAGCTCGCATTGAACAGATTATGATTTGTATGTTCAGATATAATTAATTTTTCTAGAGACCAGGTAATTTTGAAAAATTTATTAAATATATTAATATACCAAGCGAAATTAGTACAGAGTTCATAGGTGGATTTTTTCTATGCAGGTTTTAATCTATATGTTTAAAATGCCCTAGAAAATCGTGCTTTGTAAGTCACACAAGCCGATAAAAACTGGGTCAAATATATCAATTTTCATTTTTCATAAAGCCGTTCAATTTTTGATTACATTGCTTTCTGTATAGCTTTGTATACTAGAAAAATAATTACGATTTAAAAAGTAAAAAGTAATATTCTTTTCAACATTATTATTTATTATAGCATGTAATTTGAGAAGAAAATTTATGTTTCAACGCATTTACTTTTTTCAATGATAATATATTTTTCAAAATTTCTAAAACATGTCTATATATCAAGAAAAATATCTGCAAAATATACTGGCAGTTTTTCGTATTTATACATTTATTAGAACATTTAATTTCAGTGTAAAGGAAACGTGGTCTCATTGACCGCACCTCCACAGTTAAGGGTTAGCATCCCGTTGTAAAGCAACATTAGGGCTGTTTTGGCTACGACCTCGTAATTTTGAAAAACTGTCAGATGACGAGGACGGCACCATCCTCTCTACACCAGCGGGAGGATGTTTGACATTGCGTATTTCACGTGAAACAGACCCCCTGACACGACGGTTCTTCGGTGGAATGGGATCCAGAAACCACTTTCCCACTACGGCTCACAAGCCGAGACCAAACCCTCAGGCCACCATGGCCCCTAACATTTTAAGGTCACAGACTTTACTAAGACCTAAAACGCGAGTACTAAAAGAAACTAATTGTTACATTCACGTATTGCCCATTTGGCAATGTTGATGTGGAAGAAACAACTAAAAATACAAATTATATCTCTGGTTATTTCATTAGAAAAAGCCCAAGCATAATATAATAAAGTTTTTTTCCCTTCAAAGTGACAACTTGAAAAGCACGTTGCTCAGAGTCCAAGAAAAACTTTTAGAATCTAATGGACGAAGTCCGATAACCTAATCTTTAAAAAAAGTCGTGCATCATTTAACATCGTTCTTTGGCTATAACTACCTGTGCGAATCTGTATTTTCAACGATAAATATAATTAAGACAACATATTGATCCTGTTTCACAAACGGTCTCTTAGAATTCATTGCAAGATTAGTAGTAAGACTTATATACTGAGATATTCGAGATTGGCAAATAATGTGCAGACTAAGTCTTCCACTTTCTATAACTACGAGAATTAACTTTAGATGAAAATAATTTATTTTTGAATGTATTTTGAATTTTTTAATATGAAATGAATCATATTATGTTTGTGGCTATTATTATTATGGTTTTAGTTATGTAGGTAAGCCATATCACTGACTCTCCATCCCACCCGAAGGCAGTCGGAAATAAATCCTGAATGACCGGATCGCCGCTACAGCAACACTGGCAGGAACTGTGGTTGAGTTCTAAGGCCATCACCATCTACGGTACAACGCTGCCGGTAGAAAGAATGTCCCGACATCGATGGGTGGTGTCAGATCCCCCACCCTTTGTGTACCCGCCAGCTTGGCGAGATCTAACCACCATGCAGGGAGCAATTCATCCTCAATCACAAGGTGCCCCCCGGGGGTTAATTATGTAGGTAAGTCATACTACTGACCTCCGACCTGCCACGAACGCACACGGATAAACCAAGTAAAACTGAATGACCGGACCGCCGCAACAGCAACACTGGTGGTAACTGTGATTGAGTCCTTAGGTAACTGTGGTTGAGTCCTAAGGGCATCACCGGCCACGGTACAATCCTCCTCGTAGAGAGTATGTCCCTTCCTTGAAGGGAGGGTCAGACCCCCACCTATTATTGTACCCACCAGGTTGGCCAATTATGTAGGTAAGTATATATACCGAATTTATTATTAAGTTGTAATAAATATTGTAGAGCATTTTTTAGCTCTCCGTCATCTACTGACTATTAACTTTCTACTGTCATACTACTGACTGCTGACTTACTACTGTCATACTATTGACTACTGACTTACTACTGACTACTGACTTATTACTGTCATACTACTCACTACTGACTTATTACTGTTATACTAATCACTACTGACTACTGACTTACTACTGCCATACTACTCTCTACTGTTATACTACTAACCTCCGACCCACCAAGAAGTCACGAGGATAAACCATGCAAAACTGAATGACCGGACAGCCGCTACAGCAATACTGGGGGGAACTGTAGTTTAGTTATAATGGCCATCACCGGCTACGGTACAACCCTCCCCGTAGGAAGAAGATCCCATCATCGATGGAGAGAGTCAGACCCCCACCTAATATTGTAGCCACCAGGTTGGCTAATTATGTAGGTAAGTACATATACCATATTTATTATTAAGTTGTAATAAATATTGTGGAGCATTTTTAGCTCACCACACCTACACCACTGGGTGAACAGTAAACCTTGAAAAAATTAGAAATAGCTAGTACCCTGGAAAATTCTGCTCATTCCTGCTTTACGCCCTTAAGATTTGTAACAATGGATAGCCACAATAGTTATTCACAATTGTTGTTAAAAAGTGAAATCGAAAATTTTATAGAAGCAAGCCTCTTTTTCACCTTCTCTGAGCAATAAAATACCAAAGATGATTCTGAAATTTTTCTTTTTCATAACTCAGCACGAGTTTTAAATTGTTTTCAAATAAACTGTTCACGAGATGTCGCTGTTTCAAGATTAAATTCCTTGAACTTCATTCGCTGAAAAGCAGAGGCTGTCACCAAACAAATTCTATCATCGGAAGAATAAATCGCGTTATCACTGATTATCTCTCGAATTATCACTCGTTTTATCGATTCGAACGGCCAGCTGAGATCCACGTGTGAAATGACCTCGCTAATGACAAATTACCACGTTTATCGTTACTTTGTAACTAAACTCTCTTAAGTAGGATGATTTGCATATTCAGTCGTGCATTTTTTTATTTCAAAATATACTTTGTATATATATTTTGTGATCTTAACTTAGGTGTCTTCTTTCTTTGAAAGTATTACAGTGTTATTTTGAAATGAAGAATAATCACTTTCCACACATTTCCAAAGCTAAAAATAAGTTCTTTAAATCCCTGATTTATATTAAGCCTTCAGTTAATATTGACATATTATTCCAGTGTGAAGTTATAATTGCTTAGAGATGAAGATTTTTTCATGGATTATTACAAGTGAATGAATTAGATCATCACAAAGATAAGTCAAAAGGAATTTATATAATCATTATAAAACATTACGAAGATTGGAGGCATTATACACATTGTTATTTACAAAATGCGGCAAATTTATCAAATTATCATGGAATATTACAATTAAAGAATCACATGATTACAAAGAGAAGCCAAAAGGAATTTATACAATCATATTGAAAAGTTACGTAGATAAGAGGTATTATATACATAAGGAGGTAAATTCAACAAATTATCATGAATTATTACTAATGAATGAATTACATAATCACAAAGAGAAGTCCAAAGGAATTTATACAATCAAAAAGAAACGTTAGGTAAATGGGAGGTATTACACACATAATACGGCATTCATCTTGAATACAACCAAATTATGTGTCTATTTGGGTAAATGAAATTACACCTATCCCCCGATTTACACGGCACTCGGTTTACACGATTTCACTTTTACACGGTTTTTAAATTTGCACCGACCCGAGATGGATGATGGCGCATACAATAAGAGGAGAAGGTTTCGAGGATTTTGCTGAGGCAGATATTGTAGAACTAATGGAGGACAAAGAACTAGATGAGGATGATTTAGTGGACATGGTTAATGAAACAAATGATTGTGGCAGTGATCCTGATGAAGAAGAGTCTGACCCAGTTGCATTCACAGCAAAAGTCATCCGTGAAGGACTTGAATTAGGGCGAAAATTGGGTAATCATTTTCTACAAAATGATCCGAATGTTGAACGAGCTATCCTATTTCAGCGACATATTAATAAACGCTTAACTCAATATGAAGAGGTCTATAAAGATTTGATGAAGAACGAAACACAATTGTTAATTACGGATTTCACTACCAAGGTTCGCCAATCTGAAGTTGTTTCTAATTCATCTAGCATCGAACTTGAATCGCATCAACCACTATCGAGTGATGAAAGTGATATCATACCAATCAGGAATAAAAGATTGAGAGTCTACGAAAGTGATAACAGTAACTAAATTTCTGATTAAATTTTTTAATTTATATTTCTCGTTTCTATATGTAAAATGAATTACATAAATATACCTTACATTTTTGTTATTTTATAAATAGACAGTTATTTTTATGTTTTTAAGATATATTTAGTTTTATTTTACGTTGAAATAAATGACTGAATTATGCACATTTTAGTTTGTTTTCGATTTACACGGTTTTCGTATAAGAATCAACGATTTCGATTCACACGGTTTTCTAAGGAACCTATCTTCAGTGTAAATCGAGGGATAGGTGTATTATAACTATCCAATTACAATTTTATGTAAAGTGATAACTTTCTTGATTAAATTTTGTTGAAATTTACTTCAAATTAGACAATTAAAATATAACACATATACAGAAATTTATTTTTTTAGATTTCTATTATTTTTATGAGCTATTTGATTAGAAACCACCAAGTGAAACTTAAAAAAACAGTTTTTTTTCAAAAAATAATCGATAAATGGTTAATAAATTTGACAATTTTTCGGAATCTTCAACACTCGTTAACACCTGTAATGAAAATAACAATGGTCAGAAAAATTATTTTGTGTCTTTTGTGGCAAGAAATATTAATCGAAAATTGGTTTTGAAACTAGAAATATGTATTTAGATGAAAAGAAAAAGGCTTTTACCAAAGAATAAGTATTTTTTTCATTTTTTCTGTCTATCAATTTTCCGAGTATTTTATACAAAAAAAATCCATGTATATTTTACTCAAAGATTAATCGCTATTTAATGTATTTCAACCTAAAATACAATAATGACAGCAATAAGTTATAAATAAGTCTTTATCTAACTGCTATAGTATAGGAAATGTGTTTTTAATGACTAATTCTAGAAATAAAAGTGAAAAGTATAATCTCTTGAACATTGAATGACAACATCTGTCAAAGTTTATATATTTCAACACTTGCAACAGATATGTTAGAACTTAAAACAAATAAACAGCTTAAAATACAACATAAATCGTTTGGTGGAAGAGAAACACAAAATAAATGTATGATGTTCCTGTTTTTTGTTTTTTTATTTTTTTTAATTTCCGGTATAGATAATCTATATTCTTTTCACAATCTTGGAAAAGAAGCTGCGAGATACGGTGTTTAAACTTAGTGATCCAGTTTTTATAAGTTAATTGAATGCAATATTATTTTTTTTGCGGATATTAATTCATGCGAAATTATGATATTATTTTTTCTAAAAGCAGATGGTCGTGGCTCTGGAAATCTTTCAAATTGGATCCAAGTTTGTTTTATTTAAATACCCATCTGGGAAGTGTTTTGATGGATTTTCAGGTTGGAATTAGTAAGATTGTGTTCTAATTGCTGTTTGTCATGCTCAAATTTGTTCGGTCAAGAGACTATGGAGCTTGAAATAATCATCTCATTATTTCTAGAAGCAGGTGGTCGTGACTCCGGATACCTTTTTAATTATATCTGGGTTTGGTTTATTTAAGAGCACATCTGGAAGGTGTTTTAATACTTTTCAGATTGAAAATATGAAAGATTCTAATTGTTATTACTTGATATGTTCAAAGTTGTTCGGTCAAGAGACTATGGAGCTTGAAATAACCATATTATTTCTAGAAGCAGATGACCGTGGCTCAGGATATCTTTCTAACTGGATCCAGGTTTGTTTGATTTAAATACGCATCTGAGAAGGGTTTTAGTGGGTTTTCAGGTTGAAAATAGTACCGATTGTGTTCTAAATGCTATTACTTTGCATGCTAAAAATTGTTCTGTCAAGAGACTATGGAAATAACCATCTCATTATTTCTTGAAGCAGATGGTCGGGGTTCAGGAAATCGTTCACATTGGTTCAAGGTTTGTTTTATTTAAATATGTATCTGAGAAGGGTGCTAATGGGTTTTCAGGTTGAAAATAGTACAGACTGTTTTCTAAATGCTATTATTTGGCATGCTCAAAATTGTTCGGTAAAGAGACAATGGAGCTTGAAATAATCGAATAGAGTTTTTTGGCCCTATAGAAAATTTATTTGAAAAAAGTAATATATGTATAATTTTTTCAATTCATTTTTACTCATTTTCTTATATTATTTATATATATATTACATTATTTATGATCTGGTGTCGCGTCAATTATCTCAGAGCTTGACGACTTTGGAGATCAAATAGAAATTACTGGAAAATTTTAATTAATTTATAATTAATATTTAAAAAACTATTAACATCAAGTGTCATCCACTACAAGTTACAATAATAAAAAAATATATTTGAACTTGAGTGGATCAATAACAAGTATTTTATTAACTATTGAAAATTTGAGCAAAATATATAAATATACGTAGGGAGAGTGTGAACTAATAGTAGGAATTTGAAAAAAAAAAGAATCCGTAGTTTTAGAAATGTTTAAAAATAACGTGAGAATTTAGTCAAGTGGTAGATCTAAACTATTTTTTTAAATCAGAAATAAATGGCTTGAACTCTTGGAGTCTAGATAAAGAAAAATGTGTAGGCGTAGACTTTAGATTGGTTTAGTTATATTAACGTCCCATTTTAAGCCAACACTAGGGATATTTTGGAACGACTTCGTAATTTTGAACCGCGATCAGATGACGAGGACGACACCTGAGCTGGCAGCCCCTTTCCTTCTCCAAGCTTCCACACGACACCAGCGGGAGGATGCTTAGCCCCAACTGATTTAGTGTGCACCAGACCCACTAACATGGCGGTTCTTCCGTGGAATCTGGTCTCGAATCTGATACCATCCTGATCCAAAGCCGAGACCTTACCACCAGGCCACCGCGGCCCACATGAATGCTTGGAGAAGAGATTTTATAAAATGCTTAGAGAAAATGTTTGAGGAATATACAGACATTTTCCGAGAGTTGAAAAGTTTTTAAGGATAATTGAAAATGTACAAGTAGTATAGAAGTTGATATGGAATTACTTACAAGATCAGATCAGATTTTCGTGACGCAACAATTAGGGAGAGGGGTAAATTCTCAATGAAGCAGATTCATGCCACAACAATTAGGGAGAGTGGTAACTGCTCAATGAATCAGACTTTCATGACGCAACATTTCGGGAGATTGGTAAATGCTCAATGAATAGTCTTTTCCGTAAACCACCCAATGTAATGAAATTCATTTGCGAAATTATTGATAGGTTTAGGAATTATCCGCTTTCTTTGGCAGTTAGGATTAGAGCAGATATAGAGCAGGTGTTTTTGCAGTATAGTTCCTAATCACCGGGATTTTTTAAGATTACATTTTTTGTCTGAAGATGAAAGAAATATATCTGGGATTGGAAAATAATTTTTAGGGCTTTAATCAAGTCCCTTTCTTTTATCAGCTTCTAGTTCACCCTCGCTTAACCCTTAAGTTGGGAGGGGAAATTTTAAGACTTAACTGGGGAGATGCGGCCCACGAAACCGTATTTCATTTACACTCAAATTAAATTTTCTAATGAATGTATTAGCATGAAAAACTGCCAATATATATTTATGTTGCAGATATTTTTATAGATATAAAGATATGCTTTGGAAATTTTTCCGAACATATTGAAAAAAGTACATGAGTTTCGAACATACATTTTCTTCTTAAATTACATGTTACAATAAATAACATTCTTGAAAAAACATATTACTCTATACTTTTTAAATATTGTATATTTTTACAGCATATAAAGGTATATAGAAAACAATATAATGTAAAATTCAACAATTATATAAAATATAAAAAAATGGACGATGAGTCAAATTGGCCCTTTTTTATCGGCTTGTATGATTTTCATAGTACGGTTTTTAGGGCATTTAGTTATGTTTAAACATACATATCAGAATCAGGTAAAATCGAACTTTCATCGAAAAAGTCTTCTGTGCAATTATCCTAATCACTTAAATATTTTTTGGCTACATTTAAAAGTCTCTGGAGCTCTGCTTCATAATAGGATCAGTAAATTGGTTGATATTTCGAGGCCCAAGTTTTACTGCCATTTGCTAAGCCTTGTTTATCACTGTGACACTAACAGGAAGGTACGATCTTAGATATCACGCTTAATGAAATAAATGAATTATTTAACTCCGAAACCGATTCTAAAGTGCACATGTATTGAAGGTCACAAACCAGAAAGCTACTGGGTCAATCCATTCAATCGAGCAAAAAATAGAATAGGAGTGACCGAAAGTCAATCTCTAGTGGTCTCACAAATCTCACGTCCCCAACGAAGAGTTAATAATCTGCCAAAATTTGCCTTTTAAGTTGGCAATTATGTTATGAGTATATGAATTGTTTCTGAGGAGAAAGAGTAAGTACCAACAGTATCAAGTCACGAAGTGACTGTAATTTGGATACAATACACCAATAAATGACCTCCTCCGCCCGTGGACGTCGGTGTGACCTTCCCTCAAATTGTTGGTAAAATGAACAGACATCAAAGAACCTTGGAAAACCACAAAAGAGGGGATATGTGCCTGTCTTCAGACACCCACAGGTTATCGGAACAGGGTTTGAGGTAGGCACATGAGCCACACCATCATGGGAATATAATGTTATAAACATAGAGCCAATTTTATTTTCCGTGGTGACGATTCTGTCCTTCAGATTACCCCGAACGCTAATGCAAAGCTGGAGCGGTACTTTGTGGTTGAGGTTATTATTTTACAAAATTACTTTTGATTGCATATATAAATTCATATTGATCGAAAGAAATTCTCTTGAATAAAAAGGCATAAGCCAGATAATATTTTGATCTGTATTTCTTTTGTCATACAATATACTGTCTGTCCATCACAAAAACTCTGCTAGACGATCGTCTATGTTTACGGCGGGCGTCATAGAAACAGGTTACTGTAGGAAGAGTTCATTTCCCGGAGATAGAAATTCATTCTAGTTTTTCAAGCTGGCATGTTAAGCGCCCAACTGGCGATATTTTGTATTATAACCTTTAATTGTTGAAAAAAAATTTTTTTTTAAATCACAAAGATGAAATTTATTTGCGTACTCAGAGTATAGAAAATATTTGATATTTCAGTTATAAATTTACAGAGAGAAAAGCAAATCAAATAGAAAAACAGAATAATTATTTGCTTGTCTAACGACTGCGGAAGAAGAAAAAAATTAAGAAGTAAAATCTTGCAACATAAAAAATTAATCGTCATCATTTCATTTGATTTAAATTTATATGTTATTAATATAAAACTATCCACTGCAAACGCGTCTAATTTAACATAAAAGCAATAATATAATTAATCGTAATTATTTCATTTGATTTAAATTTATATGTTATTAAGAGACAAAAAAATAATTACATGAATTTAAATATTAACCAAAGAAAAGATTAATAAAATATAAAAGAAGTAAGCTAAGCGAATATAAAGATAGTGCAACTGCGACTAAAGCGAGAAGACGAACGAGCAACAAGTTTTTCTTATCGCTACAATTGACGCCAAGAATAAGAATACCTCCCAAGACCCGTCCTATTCCACCCATTCAAAATGGATCTTCCCTAACAAAGCCGGTTTCTATAACTCCCGCCATAAACATAGACGATTGTCTAGCAGAGTTCTTGTGATGGACAGACAGTATATATATCTTGTTGCCTATATATGCATTATTCCCAATTATTGGTTATTTCAAAGATTATACATAACTGTTAGCTAAATTGTTAGTGAATAATTAATTACTGATAGAAAATAAAGAATGGTATAAATTGTGAAGGACGCATTTTTGATACTAAAAATTTCGATTATAAAATCATTCTAAATAAAGAAAAGAGTAATTTATTTATCTAATAACGTCTTTCTCTTCAAAATCCCATTTATATAATTGGGATAATAAAATAATGTACTGTAATTTTCTCCAACTTAGCCTTGAAAACTATTAATAAATCCGCTAACATACTTTGAAGATTGAAATATTTTCAGAAATTTTTCTTCATCAGAACTGATTGATTACCCATTTTGATTTTTTCAATTTATTCTAATCGGTAAGAATATGAACCAACTGAAAATCACTTCAGCTAAAAGTATCAGTGAAAATGAAGAATTCCTTCAGAAATATGCAGTACATGATGTCAAAATCGGATGCAAATCAATGCACTGTTCTTTTTCTCCCCTTCAATTGCAGACAAATTTATAAATGAGTCGAACAATTTAAATAACTAACGCCGAAAATAGTTGTTACGAAGAATTTCAACTTTA
>JAPMOQ010053333.1:973943-984790 GCA_026543055.1 Argiope trifasciata | reverse complement strand
TTATTTTACATTAAGTCTTATTTTACATTAAATCTTTTATTTTATATTAAGTCTTATTTTACATTAAGTCTTATTTTACATTAAATCTTTTATTTTATATTGATTTTTTTTTGTTTTACATTAAGATTTTTTTGTTGTTACTAGTTGGATATATTAAATTTACGCTTGTTGTACAGAGTTAAGATTCAATTTAAAATTTAGGTTTTTATCAGAATATTTAGAAAATGTCTTATATTATGTTTATGAGAGTAGAAATCCGGTGTGACCTCAAAAGTATCTGGTCTCTTTCTCGGTCTTTTTTAAAGAAAAGCTGGAAAGCACTTAAAAATCACGGAAAATTAAAATTTTTCTTTGTATCTTAATTTAATCGTTTGAATTTCAATTTGAAAACAATAACTTTGTTAAGATTGAATTTAAAATTTAATTTTTATCAGAATATTTAAAAAATGTCACATTCTGCTTATGTGAGTAGAAATCCTGTGTGATCTCAAAAGTATCTGGTCATTTTCCCGATTTTTTAAAAAGTAAAGCTGGAAGAATTCTCTATAATCTTCTACCATGCTAAATATATATTTGAATTCACATTTTTCTCTGAAGTTTCGGCAGTAGGGGGTATTTACATGACAGAAATTAATAAAGTATAAATACTCTCAATTCCACAAAAAGAAAATGTTAATTTGGGATCTACAACAGTGGTTTCGTTTGCGTTATGTAATACTTTCATTCATTTTTGTAAATAAAGCAAACATCTTCACGAAGATATGATTTCTAAAAGAATTGTCAAATTTTTTGCCAGGAGTTTTTTGCTTATAAAATTGCGGAGCTTTCAACTAAATGACAAGAAATTTATAGAATAAAAAAAAAGTATTAAAACATTTTGTTAAAATCTGAACTGAAATCCACTCATATTTTCATCAAAAAATTATAGTGTGAAATATAGCATGAATTTTAGCATACATTTCTTCACACAGTTTCAACGCTTCCTTGCAATGTTCTGAATTTCCGTTATTTTTTTAAAGACGTAGGATTTTACCCAAAATTAAATTCTCTAAGATTGAATCTTCGAATAATTATTCTACATTTTATAAAAATTACAAAATATCCTTACAGATTTAAGAACTAAGTAAACATGAATTGCTGTAAATTTGGTCTCATAAATAAGAGAAATCATAAACATCATGCTTCTGATTACTACGCTATTAATGATTCCTTATACAGTTAAAAGTATCAGATCATATTTATGCTTTGCTTATCCATTTATGCTTATTATGCACATAAAGGAAATTCAAAGACAGTTCATTCAGCATTTCTGGAGAAATTCACAAATATAAGAGTGAACAGATTTTTTTGGTCTTAAATTTGATTCTTAAGTAGGGTTTTTGTACCAATTTTTTTAACGTATGTATTGATTCCATTCTGTAGAAGAATATTTTATGTTACATTTACATTAATAAACCAGCTATCGTAGACTATTAATAATTGAAATGTTCTTGTTTATGTTCTTGTTCTTGTTTATCCTTGAGTTTTAACATCTCTACAAATAATAATTGGTCTTTGATGTGTTCATTGCTTATTATTTGTAGCTGAATAGCTACAAATAATAAATAAAGAACACATCCATAAAAGATTTAAAATTCTCTAAAACGAAAAAAAAAGAGCGACCCAAATGGTGAATTATGATCTTCATTTTTAATTGTGGAAAATTAAATAAAAAATTCACTTTTACATGACGATAAAAATTATATATTTCTTTTTATTTTCTTAATTTTTATTTTTTTATTTTGTACTTTTACCAAAATTAAACGACTGTTAAAATATATAAAAATGTTACTCGAATATTTTAGAATTAAAAAAAAAAAATTCAAAAACAAAAAGAATATTTATGTAAAAAAAGTTATCCAATAATAAATATTCGATTTTGAAAAAAGAAAAATAACTTTACATTTCTTTTTTATTGATAATAAAAGCAATGTTTTTTCTTTTAATAGTTTTTTTTTTGTTTCATATTTTAAAATATGTCTGTCATATTATACTATAACAAGAAGCTGTAATATTGCGCGAGTTATTCGATGTTTGGTTAAGTTTACACTTGTTCCTGTAATTGATTTCTAATTAAATACTTATTTTAAATTAATAAGTTTGATTTTAAATTAAATATCTAATGATAAAATATCATTCCTTTAAAAAACTTACATCACTTATTTATTACTATATCATGATAAAGTAATACTCAATTCTTCTTCCTATTATTATTTACAGATTATTTTTTTTTAATTTAAATAAAATGAACATCTGCAAAAAATTCATAAATGGGTTTTATTGTTTTAAATATTCACAACAATAAAAGTTTGTAGATGATTAATTTATTTTCATCCTTTTTCCTGTTTTTGCAAATCTTAATAAATTTATCATCTCAGTTTTTTGAGCAATTTTAATGAATATACGAACAATAAATAAAATGTCTGACGGAAATTTAAAACGCTCTTTATGAGCTTCATTAGTTGGTAGCTGAGACCAGTTGCAACTGTTTGTGAAATATGCTTGTTGGTGTTCTCACATTATTAAACAACAGTCCAGCTGCCGTTTTCTCTGTGGAAAGTGCATCCAACTACTCGTGACCTTGATCTTTGCAAATCCGAATGAAAACATCATTACACGTGATCGTAAAAGGAGTCGTTACTCGCATTCAACGAGAAAAGGTTTCTGTGAAATGATGTTACGAAATCGGACTTCATTTCCTCTCTGATGGTTATTCATCATTAAAGTTCTTTATATCATTCCGCTATGTTTTTGATTCTTTAATTTTACTAAATAGCATTTCATGACATTCATCCATTTAGTTATTTAATTAATAAATGCTTATCAAATGTAGTATTAGATAGTTATGATTTTTAATCATAATTAAATGATATTTATGGGGTGCATTGAATTATATTTATGTATGTTACTAACATAATTCAACGCTATTTCAACCACGTTAAAAATATTTTTTTTGTACAAGAAAATAATTTCGAATTATTTTCCTTTATAGCCATCTCCTAGATTCTATTCTATGTAAAATATTATGATTTTGCATCATATATTTGACATAGGCAAATCTGGCTTTTCTGTTATTGAATAGTTAATAAAAATGTTAATGTATTTAATTTTTCTGTTTACATAGTTATGATAATTTATTTTATGTATGCTTTTAACATAATCCAACGCTATTTCAACCACTTTCAAAATATTTTTTATGTATAAAGAAAAGAATTTACAATTAATTTCCTTCATAGCCATCTCCTAGATTATATTCTATGTAGAGTTTTATGATTTTGCATCATATATTTGACGTAGGCAAATCTGGCTTTTCTGTTATTGAATAGTTAATAATAATGTTAAAGTATTTAATTTTTCTGATTACATAGCTGTGATAATTTATTTTAAGATATGGTAATTAATATAATGGCTTTTGCTGCAGAATTTATTGTGAAACTAGTGCGAGATTTCCAATTAGAAAAAACAGTTTTGTATTCTCAATGTAATTAAATATGTATGCAAAAATGTGTTAAAAACTACATAGAATGTTAAATGAAATTTACACCTTTAATTAGAAATAGTTAGTTCTTCAGCGAAAATTTGAAGCAATAATTAATATAATATTTTCTTATTATTCATTTCACGAACGAAAATTTGAAGGAATAATTAAAATAATATTTTCTTATTGTGCATTCCGCCAACGTTTTTATAAATAATTTCGTTAAAAATCAAGCTTTAAGTTTGACAAGCGTTAAGCGATTTTTTGTTCTAAAGAGGATTTCCAGAGTTTTCAAAACTACGTGTATTGCTGCGAAAGAACGTCGATTCTGCTTCATTTAAACGAAATACTCGTATTCGTTAAAATCGAATTTTTACACATCAATTCAAAAATAGATTATTTGTGTATAGATTATTATTATTATTTCATATGTTTCATATTGTTCTTTAAATATTCGGTAGAGCCGACATATATCAGATTACATGATTGTTACGATTAATCGGTAAGAAATACGGTTACAAACAATTAAATAAGAATCAATTGTAGGAGAATTCACTGTCATAATAAAGAACCATACGGGAAAAATTTTAATGCAAATGCCTCATAAAAAGATTTCAATTCACTCATATAGTTTTTATTTTCCATATAGAAAAGCAATATTCCGAATATTCTATAGTAAGCATGAAAACCTGAAAAGTCAAACAGTAAAAAATAAGCATGGTGCATTAGTAATGGAAACAATAAAAAGATTCATCCTCGAACTAATACAAGGTTGCATTGTACACATCTTTCGTGCAGCAAGGGTCGCCGGAAGGTCATTGATAGTATATTTTCGAGATTTATCTATTCGTTACAGTTACTCGAAAAATTCAAAGTAATACTTGACTTATTGAAACGCTTGTAAACCACGGAATTTCCTATTAAAATGTTCTATTGTTTGAATAGATTTCGATTAATCAATGTGAAAACTGAAGACTGTAATTGCTTTCGTCCTTGAAATAGACTATACCTTATGTCTTCGTAATAGACTAAAAAATTTTGAAAATCCGTAATTCACTCAAAAAAATCAATGTGAAAACGAAAGACTATTATATTGTTTTTGTCCTTGAAATAGTCTGTTCCTTATGTCTTCGTGATAGATCGTAAAACTTTTTTGAAAATCCGCAATTCACTCAAAAAATGAATGTGGAAACTAAAGACTGTTATTGTTTTCATCTGTAAAATAGTCTATACCTATGTATACGTAATAGACCGTAAAAAATTTTGAAAATCCATATTCACTCAAAAACTGATGTGAAAACTAAAGATTATTATATTGTTTCGTCCTTGCAATAGTCTATACCTTATGTTTCCGTGATAGATCTTCAAAAATTTTTTAAATCAGTAATTCAATCAAAAAATCGTCCGAGAAAATTATGTAAATGGACCAACAAAAGGAGTAGAAGAACCCCTTCCCCAATGTTTACATGTTGAATTACAAATGAACTCAGTAAAACATGCTTGAATTTTGCAAATATTTCACTAGCAGCATTTAAATTACTAGACACTTTAAATCTTAACTTTCAAAATTCTAACAGCATTATTATCTTCAGAATTCTTGTGAAAGATAATTTAAGGCAGGAATGACGAACCAGTGGCACGAAGCACAGTCTTTTGGGCACGTCACCGATCAAAACGGTTTGCAGTTATAAATATATATCTATATAAAATCTTGTTCAAATGTTTAATCGTTAATAAAATACGTTTTATTCATCCACTCAAGTTCAAATACATTTTTTTAAACTTATAATGAAGGAAATTTGATGCTAATATAGTATTTTAATTAATAATTAATTAATTACATTTTTTCAGTAATTTATATTTGATCACCAAAGTCACCAAGTTTTGAGATTACTGACGCGACACCCGATTATAAAAAATAAAATATGACAGAAAATTTATATAAATAATATAAGAAAATAAGTAGGAATAGAATTAAAAAAATTAATACATTACTTGTTTATTTTTAAATCTCTCCAAACCAATTATTATTTTTTAGTAAAAAATTAACTATCAAAAATTATTTCAGGAATATTTCATATTTTAAATAGTTCATCTCATCTTAATTACTTAATTAACATTATTAATTTGTTTACAAACTATATTCTTTTCTCGTAATATGAAGTGCAATATGAGTTAAGATATGACATCATCTTATTATTAAAATCTGGTATGCCAAATAGTGTAACTAAAACAGAAATAGTCTAATAATCATCATACAGATGTTCCTAAAATTATTTTTCATCAATATATGCTATCTTACATAATTATTTCGTAAAAAAAAGAATCAAATGAATTGTAGATAATTTTATGGAGGAATAGCTTGTTAAATTCAAGGAAAGCATAAATTTTCCAGTAATTTTTTATAGAACTAAGAGGAAAAGAAGAAATTCTCCATATGATATGTAAATTCTTTCTTATTTATTGATTACATATTGCATTACATACATATTGATGACATATTTGGATTTTAACATGACATGCGGATATTAAGTAACCGTTTCGAGTAAGGGTTACTTAATATCCATTAATATACTTATATAATAATAATAATTTTATTGAAAAAGGAATAGCAAACATTTTCTAATAATATAATATAAATATTTTTTTCTTTTTCAGTAATTTGTTATTGTTCAAAAATATTCCTTAATTTCTCAGAAATATTTTTTTTTAAAATTAGTCTCTCTTTATCTAATCTGTGCATAAAAATATATCACATGAATTTGTTTCTTAAATCTATCTAAACCAATCATTATTTGTTAGAAAAAATTACTCATAAAAATTATTTCAGGAATGTTTCATATTTTAAATAGTTCATCTCATCTTAATTAATTAATTAACATTATTAATTTGTTAACAAATTATATTCTTCTCTCGTAATATGAAGTGCAATATGAGTTAAGATATGACATTATCTTATTATTAAAATCTGGTATGCCAAATAGTATAACTAAAACAGAAATAGTCTAATAATCATCATACAGATGTTCCTAAAATTATTTTTCATCTACATATGGTATCTTACATAAATATTTAGTAAAAAAAAAGGAATCAAATGAATTGTAGATCATTTTATGGAGAAATAGCTTGCTAAACCCAAATTTTCCAATAATTTTTTATATAACTAAGCGGGAAAAAAGAAATTCTCCATTTGGTATGTAATTTCTTTATTCCTTATTGATTGCATATTCTTTACTTGGATTTATCATGACACTCGGATATTAAATAACCGTATCGAGTAATGGTTACTTAATATCCGTTAATATAGTTATATAATAATAATATTTTATTGAAAAAGGAGTAGCAACATTATCTAATAAAATAATATAGATATTTAAGTTTTCTTTTTCGGTAATTTGTTACTTTTCAACATTATTCCTGAATTTCTCTGATTTTTTTAAAAACTGGAATCTTTTTTTTTTATCTCTTCTGTGCATAACAATACATGACATATATTTAGCACATTAATTTTCTCGACAATTTGCCAAAATAACAACCTTTTCTCTTTTAAAAACTGACCTGTCTTTCTTCTCTCAGTGTTACATTAATATCTGAATTATGATATAATAATAATAATTTTATTGAAAAAGGTGTAGCAACATTATTTATTAAAATGATATAGATATTTAAGTTTTCTTTTTCGGTAATTTGTTATTCAACAATATTCCTTAATTCTTCTGAAATTAAAAAAAAGATTCCTTCTGTTTATCTTTTCTTCTCTGTTCGGTAATTTGGAATTCAACAATACTCCTTAATTTCTCTGAAATAAAATAAAAAAAGGGTTTTAAGGAAATTTTCCAAATAAATCAATTTTTTTCAACAAGTATCGAGTCGTTTTCATTCATGTTGAAAAAGCTACCTAACTCTGTGCAATGACTACATTCGAATTCCAAGAATGGCTCAACACACACAAAGACCATTCCATCATTCGATTATCGAAAGCTATAAATGATTTAAAAACTTAGCGCGTCCTCTCAAATGACGCCGTTTTTCAATGCGTATTTCTGGGAAATTCCCGAACATTCGCCGGAATATCTTTAGGAAATGTTTTACTTCGGTTACTTCTCACTTCGGTTACACTGATTGTCGTTATTAAAAAGCCGTGTAGCTTGCTACACTCGGCAAATTTTGGTGGGTGTGGCTTAGGGGCCGCTCGCGAACGGGGATCGAGGGCAATGCAAGAATATCGATTTCGGGTTAGAGCATGCGTGTTAGAGCTCGAGACCTGTATTTCAGGACAGGGGATATATTCACTGCAGCAGTTAGATACTTTGTTCGTTATGGACGCCTAAGAAAATCCACGAACTTCTTGAGAAGTTCGAACTTTCCAGAAAGCCACCCAGGGAATGATAGGAGCTCTGCCAAATATTAAAGGTAAATTATATGGAATTGGAAAAATATTCATCCTTTATTAGCATTTTATCTTTAGATTTACTAAAAAAATTCTTTCCAGAAATTATTTGACATTTTCTGCAAAGTTGGCATAACTTGTTAAGTGTGTGCAATTAAATATAGATTCTTTTGTTGGTTTTTAGAATGGAAGCAGTGTCATTGCTCTTTGAGTTAAGTTATTTTTTAAGTTATTTCATGAATTCTTATGGAGAAAATTATTATAATTCCAGCACCGACTTTTTCTTTACTCTAGGTCAATTCAATCCAAATTTCAAAATATTTATGCAGGCGAATTTAGCAGATGGATTTCTTATAGCATTTTTGTTTTACTTGTGTGGTAACTCGAATGTTTGTTTCTTTAATGATACAAATTTTTTATATTAAGAAAATAATTTGAACAATTTCGGATGATATTCTTTCTGATAGTTGGATTTAAAAAAACTCATTCAATCACTCAATGATTATATTTTTTAAATAGATATAAGTGTAAATTCGTGTAAGTATCATTAGGTTTATTTGAACTGTATTTTGGTTTCTGATATTTCTGATAAATTAAAATGAAAAATTAAATGGAGATCTAGCTCTGAATTTTTTTTTCTACTCTAAGTCAATTCAATACAAATTCAAAATATTTACACAGGCGAATTTAACAGATGGATTTCTTGCAGTGTTTTTGTTTTACTTGTGCGGTTGCTCGATTATATTTTATTTAATGATGCAAATTTTGTATATTATGGAAATAATTTGAACAATTTAGAATGATATTCTTCCTCACAGTCAGATTAAATGAAAAAATTCATTTAATTACTCAATGATTATATTTTTTAAATAGATATGTGTAAATCCGAGTAAGTGCCATTAAGCTTATTTGAACTCTAATTTGATTTCTGATAAACTAAAATGAAAAATTAAATGGAAATCTAGTTCCGAATTTTTTTCTACTCTAAGTCAATTCAATACAAATTTCAAAATATTTACGCAGGCGAATTTAGCAGATGGATTTCTTATATCATATTTTTTAATTTGTGCTGTAGATCGAATGCTTTTTTAATGATGCCGATTTTATATATTAAGGAAATAATTGGAACAATTTAGGATGATATTCTTTTTAATAGCCAGTTTAAATGAAAAAAAATTCATTTAATTACTCAGTGATTATATTTCCTAAATAGATATTACTGTAAATCTGAGTAAATACCATTAGGCTTATTTGATTCGTATTTTGATATTTCTAGCTCTGGATTTTTTGCTACTCTAAGTCAATTCAATACAAATTTCAAAATATTTATACAGGCGAATTTAGCAGATGGATTTCTTGTAGCATTTTTTTCATTTATGCAGTAGCTCGAATGTTCTTTTTTAATAATGCAAATTTCGTATATTGAGGAAATAATTGGAACAATTTAGGATGATATTCTTTCTCACTATCATATTAAATAAAAAAATTCATTTAATTACACAGTGATAATATTTTTTAAATAGATATGATTTTAAATCCGAGTAAGTACCATCAGGCTTATTTGAACATCATTTTGATTTCTGATATTTCTGATGAATTAAAATGAAAAATTAAATGGAATTCATAGTAATTTAATTGTTTTTTTGTATTTACGCGCAATTTGGAATCAATATAAAATATCTATGAATGGAAATCACTACAAAAGTATATTCCCCTATTTTGAATTTTTGAAGTTATTCATTAATCACACGAATTTTCTTCATATGCATATTATTGAATCACAAATTATCCGATCCACTTTTCTTTCGATATCGAATTAATATTTTAAACTTTCTTTAAGATTCAGATTGCGTGATATTATTATAGGAGATTTATGTTCTTTTAGATACTTTCATTTAACGGTTTTGGAAAAAATCATAAATTACTTTCTAAAAATTCTTAGTAAACGCCAACTTATTTTTTACTAGCCACCTTTGGCGACCAGTAAGTTCATGGTTCGCCATGAGTAAAGCGTTCTAAAATTTTCAATTAAATCACATATTCTTTAGCCTTGAAGTAATTCCGGGCATTGATTGACCTGAAATTAGTATTTTCTTTAAGATGATGGACGGAAAGTTCTAGAAGTACATCTTTTCCTAATAATATTCTTATTTTATAAATCAGTCAGTTTTAACCATCGGTTATGCTTCCAAAATATTAAAAAAAATGTCGATGATGTTGCCACAATATTAAATATGTTTTTTTAAAGAAAGCGAGAAAGGGAAAAAAAGTATTAAATTAATGATACAGATATTGCAAACGATTACATAAATATGCCCTTAAGTCGCGATTTCAATGCATATCTTGTCAAAATTCAATCAAGTTTACCGTAAATAAAGAAGATTTATTGAGTTAATGATATAGATATTGCAAACGATTGTAGAAACTTTTGCTTTGCATTTATTTTTCAAAGAAAATATCACATTTTATATTTCTTTTATTTTATCCAGTCACGTGCTGAAAGTTGCATTTCTGTAGATTTATTTTGCGATGATAATTTTTTTCCGAACTTCCGGCATTCTTTTATTTTATCCAGTCACGTGATAAAAACATGGTTAAAATATTTCTTTAAAAATTCATTAAAAATAGAAGTTTACATTATATATTAAAAAAACTTATACCATTAGAAAGCTAATTTTTTTATCTTTAAATTGATATAAAAATCATGTTTGTGCAATAATATTTTCGGAAGTTATAGCGGAAAAACGTCAAAATTTCGCTTAAATTTTAATTAATTCAAATTCTAATTAAAAATTCGAAAAAAGGGCTCCGAGTTGCACATTCCGGACCTCCAAGGTATACATGTACCAAATTTGGTAGCTGTAGGTCCAACGGTCTGGCCTGTAGAGCGCCAACACACACACACACACACACACACACACACACACACACACACACACA
>JAPMOQ010053333.1:961057-973933 GCA_026543055.1 Argiope trifasciata | reverse complement strand
CACACACACACACACACACACACACACACACACACACACACACACACGCACGCACGCACACACACACATTGAGCTTTATTATAAGTATAGATTAGTTTCATCGCGTGCTCTATATACTGTTTAATATATTTATATTTTTATTGGAACTTTGCATACAATTATTACCAGAGCACGAATTTATGTTATAAAATACTTTCGTTCTGCTAGTAGTCAGCACATGTAAATATATCAAATGATATCTTGGTTATTGATTTGAATGTACTGCGCCCTTAAACTTTATTCAACACTTGTAAATAGGTAGATATTTATCTATAAATAAAAATTTTAATTTATTCAAAGGTGTTCAAATTTACACTTCATGACTAAATGTCTTTTCACTTACAAGTACTTTATTTAGCATTTTTATAACAAAAAATATTCACGTATTGTGAAATAATTTGTAACTTTTTGCAATTCTTATTGAAGTTGAATGACATTTTCAATTTTCTGAAACTGTCTTTGTATAAGAATTTCATTTCTTGATCTTTACTTTAAGTTAATTGATTCAATTAAGAATGAATTTTGCGCATTTTAATTATTTCTCTATTTTATATCTAATATTTATAATGAAACTACTTTTCATCTTCATTTAGCATCACTATTAAATCACAGTAAAATTCTTTTCTGTTGGAATTTTTGCAAATCACTGGAATTTCTTCTTTTTTATGTTTAAAGACATTGCATAAGTCATATTAGTTGCGCTTCTGAAATTTAAATGAATATTTACTCTAGTCAAGAGTTCTTCTGACGACGTGATTAATACCTTAAACCGTAGTTATAAATATCAATATTAAAACTAAAATCGATATTATTAATATAAATAACAAAATGATTAATATCAGTAATGACTGCCTGATTTTTCCAAAATTAACTTTCAATTAAGATTTAATCATTTGTTATGTTTAAAATATTGATGCATTTTCTGTGCTTTTAAATTCAAAACAGAATGCATCTACATTTATAGTTTCAAATACACATTTCATTCTAATCGATACTTTTAAATACCTTGCATTTTTTAATCAATTTCAAAATTTGATATTACAAGTATTGTATCAATTAATGTTTCAGTACGATACTTATAACTAAGATGCTTCTCAAGGGATTTTACTTTTAAATTTATAAGAATGAATTAAAAACCTAAAATATAGAAATTGTTTTAAACCTTTTTGTTGATAGCTATCGTTTACAGATTACGGTAAAGTGACAGATATCGATATGTCATTCACAAAGACATTATGGCACTTTGCCAAATGTAAGGTGTGTACTTGATACGGATCAATAAAAACACCATTTCTGAGTAATAATTAAAAAATAAACATTAATAAATGGTAGAACAAAAAAGAAGGATTCTATTTGCTTATTTAAACATGGATGTGTATTTTATAATATTAGCTTTGAGAATTCTGAAAATTATGTTGCTTTTTTAGTCTGATTTAAAATTATTTTCCGTTTGATAAATGAAAGAGATTCTAAATTATAAATAATAGAAATAAATTTTAATAAAATAAAGATAATATATTAAAAATTAAAGAAATTCCAAGAAAATATATTAATTGGAGAATGAATCAATATTATCTAATGTTTTCACTTGGAAAAATAATTCGTTTTATTTCTCCTAAACCTTATATTTCTAAATTACCATTTTTGCTAAAAATTATTGCTAAATTGATATATAATTGCTAAAAATTATTGATTTTATTTCTAAAAATTTATTTCATTGTTTATTTATATATGATGATCATCTCTTTTTATATTAATCCGCAGGCGTTAAAAATTCCTTTAAGACCATCAAATTATTTTCTTTTCCTCGTAAATGCATATTACACGGAAGAATAAAACACCATGTAAATTTTTTTTCAGAATCAATAAATTGTGTTTTATAGAGATAAAGCATTTTATCTTTTCAAAGATATGGAAACAAATAGAATGAAACAGATATTCATTAAATGGGAGGATAAAACACCATGTAAATTTTTCTTCAGAATCAATAAATTGTGTCTTATAGAGATAAAGCATTTTATCTTTTCAAAGATATGGAAACAAATATAATGAAACACATATTCATGGAAGCATTTCGAAAATTTACTCCAAACATTTTTGGCAGATCAGTTAAGATAACTTCATAGGCTTCCGTTTATGGATTAGCGATCGGTTTATCTCTAGATCACGAAGTTCGCTTTGATATTGAAAACAAATTGTTGATTAAAGTAAACTAATTTTATCTCCCTTCCTAGACCTACATTTGCTTTGACGTCTGTGCGTATATTTTTTTCTTCCAGTCATGGAATTCATTACGCTCTACCTTGTTTGGGAAAATGTAGCCAAAAGTTCAAGATCAACTTACAAGCAGCTGCTATTTTATCTAAGCAGATGCAAGCTGTTTTTCCCTCCAAAGCAACATTGCAATTCCTGACATTGAGCGAATGTCTAAGCACAGGGTCAGGAACATTCTAAAATTCACTTCTTAACATTCTGTTGAGGGTTTTGATCCTAAGATAAACTGTAGCATTTGCATTTTATTTCAGGAAAAAAGGAAATAAAAGTAAACAAATAAATTCTATTTTGCTTCAGGCGGTGAGTTATTGGAAATCAACAACGTTCGAGTAATTTATAAACATGTGGGATATAAATATATGTTGTTTAAGTTTTCACACCTAAAATGGGATTTTTTTTATTCAAGTAAAATATAATCAATCAAAGTGCAAATAGAAGTAAATTTTTAGATTAAGACACCATTGTATAGAAAAAACAGTCTCTATATATTCAAGGATAGACGTGAAATTCGGTAAATAGTTAAAAAAATTAATCACAATAAGTCAGTAAATATTCAATGTATCTACTCAGTAGCAAATTATAAAAAAATAATCTAAGCAAATAAATCATATGGAAAACATGCTTATCCTGTAAGAAATTTGCTTACTCTGTTATTATTTATACATGCTTATCCTGTAAGAAATTTGCTTACTCTGTTATTATTTATACATGCTTATTCTGTAAGAAAATGAATGCCAGACAACAAAAAAAATACTCGTTTTAATACTTTATTGATAAACTAGGAAAAGGTATCCTAGGTACCCTATCAATATTTTGAGTAAAGGAACAGTATGTGAACGTGAAAGAAAAAAAACAACAATATTTTCAAAATTTTGTAAATATGTTTGCCAAGTTTTAATATGAAATTAAATGGATATTCAGGTTTATTATTAAATCTTTAATTGATTTTAGTTGATGTGTTGACTAATAATTCGAATATTACTTTATTATTTGATCTTCTTTTATTGATTTTCTTGCAATTTGGAAATATTCTTATCGTTTTTCATTTTTTTACATCAGCAAACAATGTCTATTACATATTTTGAAGCTTCTTTAATAAATAAAAAATGTTTTGAAAGTATTTTTTGATGTTATCTCTCCCTCCCCCGATTGCTCCTTAAACCTTCGAAGAAGGAAAAAAATCATAAAGAACTCAAAAAGAAAAACACTATAAAAGTTCCTTCATTGTAAAATTATAAGTAAAGAAATGCATGTGAAATTTCCAAAAAAATATATAAATATTCAAAAATTTTTAAATGTTCTTGCCAAGTTTTAATAAGAAATTAAATGAATATTCACGTTTATTATTAAATATCTAACTCATTTCATTTAATTGCTGAGTTTTGACTGCTAACTCAGAAATTACGTCATTATTTTATTTTCTTTGAACGCTTTTCATACAATTTGGAAATATTCTAATTTTAAAAAAAACTATAGCAGCAAGCAATATCTACCCTATAACAAATAAAAAATTATCTTTTAATGTTATCCCCCCCCCCTAAATGCTCATTAAACATTAAGAGAATGTTAAAAAATAATTTTAAAATCAATAAAGAAAAGCAGTATAAAAGTTTCTTCAATGTAAAATTATAAGTAAAGAAATGCATTTAAAATTTCAATATATATATATATATATACTTGAATAATAGATCTAAAAACTCACAATGTACTGGTTCACTCAATCATATTTCAGAAGATCATATTGTTCGAGTTTATGAGTCGGTTCATCGTTTTGCCTGTAAGGGATGATGAAAAATACGATTCATCTGAGATGTGCCAGAATGAATGATTCATCTTCACTCGTTTCGGCAGTATACTTGAAGATGACACTCTTAATAGCAAGAAATCCAAAAAACAAGCTAAAAAAACAATAAGTATGTCCCAATTAACTTTAATTGTTCTTAATTCTTTGACCATTTGCAATCCGTTTCAATGGTTAATTTAGACCTTTTGCGGTCCTTGGCAGTGTACATTTGTACACTGCCCTAGTACCATTTCTCATTGAATGGTCAAACGTAGTTTCGCATTTTTAATCAACATATTAACGATTTCTGTTTCATTTGTGAAAAATTAGTCACGAATATTAGTTATTATTAGTATTAGTATATTGAAAACTAAGTACACTGTCACCATTTCTCATTGACTGGTCAAACGTAGTTCCTGATTTTTAATCAACATGTTAACGATTTCTGTTTCATTTGTGAAAAATTAGTCACGGATATTAGTTATTATTAGTATTAGTATACTGTAAACTAAGTACACTGCCACATGTACTCTGCCTAGCACCATTTCTCATTGAATGGTCAAACACAGTTTCACATTTTTAATCAATGATTTCAGTTTAATTTGCGAAAAATGAGTCACGAATATTAGTTATTCTTAGTATTAGCATATTGTAAATCACTAATTAGATATTAGTTCATGATTTTCTCATTTTCAAATAAAATCACGCAATTATTATGATAGATTTGATGATACTAAAAAAAACTTGAAACAGTTAAAACTCTAAATAAATTTACACTATTAACAATTAAACACTATTTTTTAATCAAGTTATTAAATGCAAAACAACCTTCTATTTAACCGAATAATTAACGTTTTTATAAAAATTAAAGTAATAAAAATGTAATTTACAAAACTTTATTGCTTAATTTAAATAGTAATTTATAAGTTTAAAAAGTTAAAAGTAATTTATAAGCTAAGAAATTAAAAAGTAATTTGTAAAAAAGCTGTTAAAAAGTTATTTATAAAAAAGTAATTTATTATATTTTATTGTTTAATATTGTTAATGTTAATCGATTTTTGCAATCCCTGATATTCTTGCTTTTTTCAGATTTATATATTTTGTAACTTAGCAAATTAAATTTTCAAATTGATCTGCCTGTGAACCCCCCCCCTTCCTTATCCCCTCAACCAAACGATCTAGGCAACTGCCTAGTATACCTATTTGGAAATCAGCCACCATTCCTTTTAAATAAATATTTCAGAAGTTGAAAGTTTATGTGTGGAATAAAAAAGAGTTTTCTACTGAAACTTTCCTCTTGCATGATTGAGACTTTGGAGATTCCCATAAAGTTAGCAGTTTTTCGCGAGCTAATTTTCAAACCATATTTCATGAAATTTCATTATTTTTATCTATTTCACTTTATAGAGTTGCAGAATGTCAATTTACTGATTTATATACAGAAATACAAAATTATTGACTTTCAGTATGAATATAAATTAGCATTTGTCAAGTTTTAAAAGGAATACTTATAAAAGAAAATTGAATAACCATGTTTAAAATATAGGAAGAATAAGTGGCTATACTTAAGAGTTGAATGAAAAAGCTTTACAAATGTTGGCTGGGTTAACCTGGTTGATAGTGCGTTCGAGCCAGGTTCGGTTGCGAATTTGAACCCTGCCAACCAAACATCTTCGTGAGTGTGGTGGTGACGCACATATAAATCTGCGTTGTCACAAAGTCCTCCATGTCGAGAGTAATACCACTGGTGGTACTGGTTCAGAGGTCTACGTTCTCTTATCCAGGTCTAAATTTCAATAAGTGGTTGAACAAATGAAATGTAAGGATGAAGTCCGCCCTGTAATTAGGATTGTGAGTTGCTAAATCGTACTCTTGGGCCTAGACGGTAATACTGAAAAACAAGTTATGCAAACTTTTCGGCTTAAAACGCTGACAAAATTAGTTAGCTGCGACAAGTGCCATTAAAAACAATAATAAAATTTTACAAGTTCATGCAAATTTTTTAACTAAGCTATGAATGAAGGTTGAATTTTTCTCAGTTTGTTTTATAACCTCAAAAAGGAAAAAATATTTCATGTTTTTAAGCGAAGCGATTTTTCTTGGGATATGTAATTAACTTCAGAATGAGGAATAATGTACCATTATATGTTGACAGAGTTTTAATTTTTAAATTTTTTTTATATCTGCATATCAAATCATCGATTGAACGTCATATCAACAACATATTTGCAGATCATCCACTGAGGTCAAGTATTTCTTTGCGTCGTTGCATGCCATTCATTTGTGGTATTTGCAAATTTATCCTCCTTGAAACTAAGAATTTTATCAAATGACTTCGTGTTGTTTTTTAAAACGACATTTTATTAAAAGAATTTTATCATATAAATGCATCTTCGTTTATTTTCAAACGTTATAGATTGAAGCAGACGGAAAACTCATAGTTGAATTATTATTATTTTGTTTGACTTCAATGTTCTAAAGCTGCTTTTAATTTTAAAAATATATTCATTAATTGATGAATTTATAAACGATATTCAGTTGAGAAGAATAAAAATCATATCTTTAAGTGCAACGACAATTAATGGGTTTGCTGGAAAAAAAATATTCATTATTTGATGATTTTATAAACGGTATTCAGTTGAGAAGAATAAAAATCAAATCTTTAAGTGCAACGACAATTGACGGATTTGCTGCAAAAAGGATGTAGTCCCAATTACTCAAATTTGCAAAAAGCTGTGAAAAAACGTCTGAAAATTATAAATTGAGGCAGATAGCTCTATATCTTCAGTAACACGAAAACTAATATTGGGGTTACATCTTTTTGGTAGCAAATGAACAAGGATTTTTTTTTTACCACATCTCTATAAAATATTGTAATTACTCCAATTACTCAATTTCTGTAACTCTAACATAATGAATGTAACTCTAATGTAACTCTCCTCAAGATGGAGCTACATCATTTTTGTTGCAAACCCTTCAATTGCATTCGAGAGAAATTTCATCGATGAACTGAACAAAGTTACTCGAATTTTGTAACTAACATAATAAATATAATTCTAAATTTCTCCAAGATGGATCTACATCCATTTTGCAGCAAACCTTTCAATTGCAGTCGAGAGAAATTTCATGGATGAACTGAACAAAATTACTCAAATTTTGTAAATCTAACATAATGAATGTAACTCTAAATTTTATCCATGATAAGCTACATCTTTTTTGCTGCAAACCCTTTAATTGTATTCGAGAGAAATTTCATTGATGAAAAGAAACAGCTCATCTTCTGACAGCATTTGAGCTAAATGCTCAAACTCAAACGACGCAGTCTTAGCGGCACAAATGCTCGCCAATTACTACCGATTACCACATTGCCGTCTAGAATTTCAGTTCAGATTTTCTCTTTTGATTCTAATTTAAACAAAGTGACACGTGATTAATGAATGAAATTCTAACAATCAAATTTTGTAAATCTAACATAATGAATGTAACTCTAAATTTTCCCAAGATGGAGTTACATCATTTTTACTGCAAACTCTTAAATTGTATTCGTGGGAAATTTCATTGACGTACTGTAACAGATGATCTTCTGAGAGAATTTGCGTTCAAATTTAAACGAGACAGTCTTAGTGGCACGAATACTCGCCAAACCGATTGCCACATTGCCGTCTAGAATTTCAGTTTAGAATTTCTCTTTTGATGCTAATTTAGAAAAAGGGACACGTGATCAATGAATGGCTAAGTTTCGAAGAAATCACTTTGATATTCAGGATGGCAGCGTCTTTGGGAATTACGAAAACATACGATATTATCATGACAGTAAATGGATATGATCATGAGAAAAATATTTAACTTTTTTTGACAAAGAGGGGCAGAAACTGAGAATTGTTTGAACATTTTCAGATTTTAAAAGTCTCTATTTAAAGTGTACATTCATAGTCATTCTACCCTTTCTTATACGGTGCATTCATCTTACAAGTTCTATAAATGAACAACATTTAAAAAATGAAGGAATGATATTAAGGCAATTATAATAACCCCAGTAAACGTTGCGTGACATATTCAGGATTTCAGAATATTTAATCGGCCTGAAAACTAAACTTTCTAGCATCCTGAATTTTTTCTCATCAAACCAAATAAACAGCAGAAAAGTATATCTCCTAACAGTTACCGTATATAATTCGTATTTGGAGACAATATTTTCAGATGCAACAAAACAATGAAGCTATATTTTCCTAATAATTTCAGTTAATATTCGTTTCCCAGTCATTGAATGTTACAGTTGCATTACGTAGTCATTTTGTCAAAGACTATTGTTGAAATGGCTAAATGCAATTTTATAAGGAATTCCTGTGACTACAAGTTAAGTTCACTATGGTGCTTGAAAATTCAGATTCGTCAATAATCTGGGAATCATTAAATAAAATGTTGCTATATTTCTGTATAATAAGTAATTTCGTAATTGAAAAGAAGAATTTATTTTATTATTGCATATCACTAAATAATAGTCAAAGTATTACGCTTTTTTTTTGAAGCTGCAAACTGCAATTTTTATCATGAATATAAAATTTTCAACTGAATTGAAATTTTTTATCAGATTCGAAATCTCAAATACCTCAAAACTGAATCTTAATTTTCTCATGTTAATTCATAAAATTTATTTTTAATTTACAAATACATTTTTATTAGTTATTTACTTCTCAAATTATTTTAATTTATATAAAATTCTTTAAGAAGTGAGAATGATTTTAAAAAAATTTCTTTAGTATGTCTTTAATGTTTCATTTTAAATTAATTTCTAACATTGTAATTCATTGAGATCTAAGAATAAAACAGCAGAGTATAGAGTTAAGTAATTATGTTGAAATATGTCTGAAAGAACACGTTCCACATCTCTTTTTCTGTTTCATATCTAATGTGAAAATAAACACTGACATTCATTTTTTTAAAAAAAGCATTCAATAAACAATTTCCTTTTTGGAGGGTTTGTATAACAAGTATGATTTCGTAAACTCTTTTTCGGAACACGTGCCGCCTATTTTGTTTCATCATCTGATTTTAGATACAAAAAAAAGAATAAAATAAAATAATAAAGAGATTAAAAAAACGCAGATGCAGCATGAATTAGTGAACCAAACACTCTCGCAGAATTAGCTTATTTTTGTATAATAATCAGTAACAGGGGTATCTAATTTCTTGACGTCAGATACCGTTTGAAGCCATCTTTGGAAAAATAAGATGTAACAGTGACTTACAGATTCGAAGAAAGCATTCGCATATTAAATTATGTCATTATTTTGCTAAAATATTAGTACGTGGTGTTGCCTTATACGGAAACGAATTGGCCGTAGAAAACAACCAAATTACTCCACTGTTACTAGGATACCTTCATATGAATAAATTCTTCGAATAAATCAACATTTTTTTAATGTAACTTAATGAAGAAAACAATTTCGAAAATAATGTTAGTTTAATAAAAATGTATTTTTCTGTCATCTTCTGAATTAAATTAATGCACTATATAAAATTGTTTGAATCCATTGAAAAACAGCTCAGTTTTGACTACTTATGATACAAAAAATTTCAAATTCATACATTGCTTCATACTTCAAAAATCTGAAAAATAAAATGTTAAATTATTTAAAGAAATCAGCATAACATTTAGTGTGATCATAAAGATTTTTTTTAAATGAGGGATTTTAACAAAATGGTTAAAATTATAAAATTTCTATCGTGATTTCATTTAAAATTTATTTTGTAATACAATGAATTTTCTCATTTATTTTTTATTAGAAAAAAGTAAAAAAAAAACTTTTATAGACAGTTTTGAGATATTTTATATATTTTACTACAACCTAATAAAAATAGCTTAAATTTAATAATTAAACAATATCAGAAAACGACGAAATTTCTTTTAAATAACTCCGTTCGCTAATAAACTGAAATATAGAAGTCATAATTTAGATAATATTTTGATTCTTATCTATTTTTAAATCTTATGTGATAATTCCTGAATTGTTTATAATTAATTTCTAATATGCAATTAGGTTTAAATTGGCATATAAATGTTTCAAATATATTTTCAGAATTCCAAAATTTTTGCCATAAATAAAAGGAAAATATATATCTTGTTAATTTTCTTATTTTTAGTTCATTTTAAATTAATTTGCACAATCTGTCTTTTATAAAATAATTTCAATTCATTGATTGGAACTTCTCTGGATAATTGTTTACTGTTTTTCATCCAATAATAAATTTCTTAATTATTTGTTAATATAAGTTATTTGTCTTTTAAGATCTCTCAGAATAAACAAGTCTGGCTTTGGAGATTTTCTTAGTTGATCTTAATCACACGAACCAAACACAGCCGTAAATATGCCAATTTTCATCCAGTATCTTCTTGCTAGATCCTACTTACTGGACAATCTCTCACTCTGTTATGTTATGTTACTTGTTAAATAACAAGTGAGATAAAAAGCTAATTCATCCTGTATGCTATGATTTTCATATTCTTTCTCGCTATGTTAAAAACAGCAAATCTAGCACTGAATAATGAAAAATAGAATGTTGATCTATAACATAGAGAATTCTGATTTTCTGATATTTTCCTAGTTCAGTAAATGGCAAAATCAGCTGAATTTTATTACTGTATAATCAGCAAAAGAAAGGATCTTAACGATTCCAGATTTGATGTTTTGTGTTAAGTTAAGGATGAGCTTGATTTTCTGATATTTTCCTTGTTAAGGATGAGCTTTATTGAGCTTTGAGGATGAGTCTTAAGTTAAGGATGAGCTTGATTTTCAAATATTCAGTGAATGGCATAATTCAGCTAAATTTTATTACTGTATAATCAGCAAAAGAAAGGATCTTAAGGATTCCAGATTTGACGTTTTGAGTTAAGTTAAGGTTTTAAGTTTGAGGCTTGAGTTTAAAAGTTTTTTTTTAATTTATGAAAATGATACTGTTAAAGGAAAAGTCTTACAGCTACTTAATAAGCAATATGATTACTTAATATGCAGTAACTTACATAATATTTGGTGCAGTATAAAGTAATAAATAATACAGTTGTACAGATGCTATACAAACCCAATAATGTTTTGCAGAGCGGTTGAAATTCATTTCAATTATTTTTTATTATATAAAATATAAATTAAATAAATGAATTTTACAGATTTACTCGCATAATCCTTTAGTTCAAATTAAAAATTTCAGGATTTTCATTGTTCAAAACACTGGCAAATCATGTTTTTCACAACTGACACTAAAAAGAATCAAATGTATTATAATTTCAAGGAAAGAAGTTTTGGGATTCGTTTAGTTTGAGAGTCAAAAATATTTATTTACTTACATACATAAATTAACTATCTAAATTTCCATTTATATCTTCAAAAATAACATTAAAATCAGAATTTCCATTTGAATGATTGAAAATACGCAAATATTTACTGATAAAAAGCATGCACTTTTAATATTCCTAAAAATAAATTATTATTTTAAAAATTTCATTTGCTTAGTTGACAAATTAATGTAATCTTAACGTATTTTAGAATCATGTAGTAGAAGTAGATACTTTTCAATTGTTACCTTTTTAAAAATATTTAAGCGCATGTCATTGTTGTTGAATACAAATATCTTAACATATGAAAACATAAACGTATTTTTTTTTTCATTCAGTGTCAAAGTATGAACTTTCCAATTGAATTTTTCATTGTTAGATTTTACACGCTAAAGTTCTGCCAATATTTAAAAAGTCTTAGAAGTTTCTGAGAATCCTTAAATTAAGTCATTAAATATTTGCGATTTAATGTCGTTTTTCAATAGTATATGAACGACATTCGAATTACTTTCAGTTTAAAAAAATTTAACCCAGCTCAAAATATCAGCCATGAAACATAGTAATAATTTTTGACATCGTCTGTGTGCAGAGATCCATCTTGAACAACGAAAACTGATGAGAATGAAAGCGATCTTCGCTCGTAGAATGTTCAAGATCGTTGATCCAGAAATCCAATTTACAAGAAGGGCGCCATCTTTTGCAACTCTTTAAAACTAATTATGACTGGAAAAAATAGTCCGTTTGATTTTCGAAATTCTCAATTTATTTTGAACGCAGGTGATTTTCTGTTATTGTTTTGATTCGTCCTTCGAATTCGTTCAATTATTTCCAAACGATGATGCGTAAAATTGGTATGAGTATGAATTTCGTGGTTAATCATAAATTGATATAAAATGTGATTACTTATGAACAATGAAGATACGAAAAATATGGGTGAATATTAAAAAAAAAAATGTACTGAATTAGATTCGAACTTCAACCTCAGTAAACTTTTTTAATTCAATGCCACGTGCTATGCTTGTTATTGTGGAATTACACCGAGAGGATAATTCATGGTCATTACTTATTTTTCATTCATTCAGAGGAAAGTAAGTTGCGTAATTTTACCTGTTTAGTTTCTAGTTGCATTTGGAACATTTATTGGACAATTAATTCACATCGTCATTGAAGTCAAATAACGGATGGTTGTTAAATAATGCTCGACTGGAAACCGGTTTTGTTAAGCAATGTGTTTATTCCACAAAAAGGTTAAATATATAAAAAGATCCATTCTGCGATGTTTGAAATTCACTTCAAACACGTATTTAATTTTTTTTAAATTGAGCAATTATTTCACACATTAATTCATAAATATAGTGAAATAATAATAAATAACAATGAAATCATGAAAATAACAATAATTCTACTTCCTACAGAGAAATATATTATTTAAAGTAAGTGAGTAGGAAGT
>JAPMOQ010053333.1:937372-955176 GCA_026543055.1 Argiope trifasciata | reverse complement strand
TACATAATTTTTCATATCCCTTGGAAACTACTATAGAAATGACTCTCTAGATAATTTTCACATTTTTTATTACATAATTTTTCACATCCCTTTTAAACTACTGTAGAAAACTCTCTCTATATAATTTTCACATTTTTTACATATGAATTTCATTAGAAAACACGAGTGCATACGAAATGCAGCTAAGATAAAAAGATATAAATAATCATTAATCTCAGAAGTAATTTATATTTACATAAATTTTTTTTGTCTAAATTCTATTAAATTAACTCCACTGCAGCCTACAGGTGCATAATAGTATTTAAGACCTTTTTTTTGGGGGGGGGGGGCAGCAATGGGAAAATTTCGGGGGAAAACCGTAATGTCATTAGAAATCCATCTACTCAAATTCGACTGTAATGCTTTTTTCTAGGTATTGTTTCATAAAAATAAGATTTAATTAGAATATATTAATTCTAAGCAATTTAAAAAATAATAGCTACGAAATTAAGTTGAAGTTCTGTGTAAAAGTTTGTTAAAAAATTTTCTGAGTTAGAATTTTATTCATTTTTGCAAACATACCTATTTATATATTTCAAATAAGGAAAAATTGCACTCCTAAGCTATGTTTAGAGTATTTAACATATCTCAAAGTAGGTAGAAGATGTTTTGATAAAAAGAAAAGAAAAGTTACTGTTATTTATGTATCAAAGCTACTGGGAAATCAGATTTGAAATAACAGTATATCACAGCTATATATATGAATTTTTATAAATGAATTTAAATGGAAAAGACAAAAATGCATAAAAAATGCAGCTGACATCACAATTTATAATGCTTGTCAATGTGAGGTTATGAAGGACAATTGTTTCTCTTTTATACATTGAAAATAGGGTCTTATTATCAAATAAGTATATTAAATTATATTTAAAGGCCTCAATTTTTTATAAAAGTCTTGGACTTTCTTTTAAATTACAAGTGCTGTAAAGAAACCCATTTAAATTTAAATCGAGAACATTATTACAAAAAAAAAATTCTAAACTTCCGTTTGTGAAATTTATATTATTATTTCTTATCTTCATTAGAAAAAATTTATTTATAACTTATAAAAATATCCTATCGCGCAATTAAATATCATTTAAGTATCGTTAAAGCATATTTTGTAATAATTTCTATATCCTGTTTAAATTTATTTTTTAAGTTTAATTTTAATTATTTTATTATGCACGATCTACTGAAACTAACTCTCTTGAAAATCTCCAGTAATAAATTCTTTCAATACATAAAAATTTGTATTTTAAAACCTCTTGTAGATATATTAAGATGAAATCAATAAAATATACCCGTTTTTTTTTTAAAGTTATTGAAAGCTACAGAACTTGCATTTCGTAAGGAAGCTTAATCTGACCCTGTTCGAAGATTTTACAATTGTGCGACCTTTTCAATGATTTACTTCAATAAATAATGCAATTACTCTGACTTCAGAGTAATTGCATTATTATGATCATGTAATTTGATGAAAAATGTTTTTAAATATTGAAGTAACTTATCCGTTCTCAAAATTGTAAAGATGTTTTATAGCCCTGCTGTGTGTTAAACTTAGAATACTATATCAATAATGGTATAAAAAAACTTGATACAACTCATACGTTTGTGAGAGTGAATGTGTGGGTGCATGTATGTGTGATGAAGTAAGATTCACAAAGTATAAAAATTAGAAACATATATATTTTAATTTAAAATTTATAAAACTAATACTAAACCTTTATCGATTAAAAATCATGTTTTTAATACTAAACTTGTACCGATTCCTCATAGATCTTCATTATGTTTTTAACATTAAACTTGTACAGATTCCTCATAGATCTTCATTATGTTTTTTATACTAAAAGTGTACCGATTCCTCATAGATCTTCATTTCACAATCGATACCGCCGATCAGTGGTGGCAGTATGATCGGCTCTACACAAATCTTTATTTCAATAATATCGAAGTTGATTACAAGTTTAGTATTAATGATAAAAGTTTGGATGATTGCTTCATTTCTTTATGTTATATTAATATTCATGTTTTCAGGAAGCAGTTGGTTTCACATATACATGCTAAACACTCTTTCGAAATTCACAGACAATAGTTTTTAGAAAACTGTCTTGCGATGATTAAAGTTTGATGAAGATTTTGATTTTATATTTCAATTAAATATTCAACAAAATTCACGATCATTTTAAATAATGGAAATTTTTTAATGGAAGAAATTCGAAAGCATCAATTATAAAGAAAAGAAATGCAGTTCCATTTCTTTTTCCCAATTTTCGTTTATTTTTATTATTTTTGTTATATTACCCTTATTTAAATTGCTACTCTTCTCCAATCCTATTTTTTTTTTGTAAAAAATATCGAATGAAAGTATAAAAATGGTACGAGAAATTATTTCTAGATTGTTTTGTCTTCAAATTAATGCATCGAGAAATCAATAATCGATGCTTGAATGAAATTATAAAACGAAGAACGTAGTTACTGCTCTACTACTGATTGCATTCCTTGTCATAAAAGTATTATCAAATAACGGGATGCATATGCATATATATGGAAATGAAATAAAACTATCTTCTGATTTTGGGCCATCAAGTTCAAGCCCAATCATCCAAAAGCTGCCACTATGAGAAATCCAGGTTTTAAAGAAGTACAGATTTATATTTTTCTATAATTACGAACTCCAGAATTTTAAAGGTGGACACTGCATTACCATGTGAATTATTAGACGAAAACATGTAAAGACCTATGATTCATCTAATGTAGTAATGGCTACTTCCAGGAGCAAGAAGATAACATTTTGTGCAGGCATTGCTTTTACAGCCGTACTTAGAAGCTATTCCCAAAGAAGCCCTCTTGGATTCGTCTTAGCGGTTTGTCGAATTAAAGTGGCCAGTCCTTACCTTGGGTTTGTGAAGGGGCGAGAGATATTCTGGCTTATAGATTAGCGCATTGTACATTGGACAACCTAGCTAGTTCTTCATGCAGGTAAGGTAAAGCAAAGTTGTTATGAAAGCAGATGTCATTTTGCAGACTGAAGGAAGTATCTTTTCATATGGATTTGAAACTGAAAACTAGAAGTGAAAAGTTTTGATATATTTCATTTTTATTAGCATAGAATTATTCTGTGAGATATAAAAGATATCAATTTTCGCAGACATCGTGGAAACATGATATTTTAAAGTGCATTTATTCATTTCTATATTATAGAATCAGTTGAAACGATAGTCTGCTTACAACATGCACTTGATTGTTGATAATCAAATGTTAACATTCTCATAATTCAGTTTGACTAAGATTATCTTTTTAGCACTTTTAAATAATAAAATCTAAGAAATGGCAGACTTTAATTACTGACAATGAAAAGAAACAAATTATAAAGTTATCAAACTGGAAACTAGAAGTGAAAAGTTTTGATATATTTCAGTTTTATTAGCATGAAATTATTCTGTGAAGAATAAGAGATATCAATTTTCGCAGACATCGTGGAAACATGATATTTTTAAATGTATTTATTCATTTCTATATTACAGAGTCAGTTGATACGATAGTCTGCTTACAACATGCACTTGATTGCTGATAATCAAATGTTAACTTTCTCATAATTCTGTTTGACTATCTTTTTAGCACTTTTAAGTAATAAAATCGAATAAATGGCATACTTTAATTACTGATAATGAAAAGAAAGAAATTATAAAGTTATCAAACTGAAAGCTAAGTACTTATTTATGGATATTTTTCGACATTTCAGAATATTATTGAATAGAGACTGTACAGAATACGTATGTATGTAATGAATATGTCTGATCTAATTGAATTATTTCCTAGATGGATTCTGAGAATATCAAACCGAATCAGGCCAAATTAAATTGTTTGTAGCCTGCTTCGCAAAGAATAGTGCATTAATTATGCAAAATGCATTTAGATTAGTTTTAAGCAACTCTCTTTCCACGTATATTATTTTGCTTTACTTTGCTTTTTATATATGTTCTTTTGAAGTATTTAGAAATGATTTTTATTCTATTTTTATTTTATATGCACCATATTCACATCATTACACTTATGTAATCGAAGTCACAAAATATTTAAAAAAAGTATTGGTCGACATCCTGCAAGGATATATTTATTATAATTTATCTATACGAAAAGAAAGAGTGTTTATAGTAAATAAGAATAATAAGAATAAGTTCCATTAACACCTTTTGAAATAATAACAGTTTTAATAGTCGAATTCTTTTAGCTAGCTCAATTTGTTATCGTTTCTGAATTTAAATGTAATAGAATTTTTATAGTTTTCGATTCTATAAGTAAATCATAGAACTTATAGCAAAATATTTAAAGTAAATATTTTAATGTTTTTGGAAAATTTATAAAATAAATGAACATTATTTTAAAGTTAATCTTACTAATATTAAAACACACACATTTAATTATTATTTTTTAAAAATAAATTTAAAATTAGAATTACTTAGTAACTAAAAATGCAATGATTCCAATTAAATTTTATTCACTCTTATATTCTGCACTTAAATATGATTCATTAATTACTTAAATTTATTAATTAATCAAATGCTGAAACAAACAAACAAAGAAACCTATTTTTATTTTTTACTTTTTATATGAAGTTTACATTTTAAAATGTGGCTTTAACCTTTTCAGATCCGCCTCTGCATTTGAAAACAAAAACAAAAAATGTTTCGCTTATTCGCTAGGACATTAGACGTTGCACGCACTATTGTGCACTATCTCATGTATGCTATACTGGTAAGGTTTTGTCTAAATGCTACTATCAGAGTAAATTAATACTTTTTATAGTAGATAAATGTTCCAATATATCTTATCTTCTATAAAAAGGCATAACAGTAAAGAAAGAAAAGGCTTCAAGGGTAATGTTCTATTTCTACACGCTCATTTTGCTTCGCCTTTTGCTATTTCTTTACACGCAAGGGAGCTGACAAAGTCTTTTAACACTTAAATGTCCTAAATTTATATATCTGTATATATATATATATTTAGGATTTATACCCCTATTACATTAGGTTTACTGTTTCCGCAGACAATAAAATGGTTTCTGTAATTTGTGCATGGCCCCTACATTAAGAGTTACGATCCCCAAGAGAAGCTCACTTCTTGAGACCTGCTTAGGTTACTTTGATTTTTACACTTAATTTTCTTTTGAAATTAAATATTTATTTGATTAATTTACGTAGGAAATGATCATAGCTAATAATAAAAAAACTTATAAATGCTATCATATGAATAAGAATCCAGTTAATCAAACTGATTAAGCTTTATCCGTGATTTTTTGTTTGTTAAAAAGTGATCGTCATCGAGAATTTAACAAGTTAATCAAACTGGTTAAGCTTTATCCGTGATTTTTGGTTTGTTCAAAAACGATCGTCATCGCGAATTTAACAAGTTAATCAAACTGATTTAAAAAATGGTTGTAATCGGGAATTTAACAAGTTAATCAAATTGATTTAAAAAATGATCGTCATCGAAAATTTAACAAGTTAATCAAACTGATTAAGCTTTATCCTTGATTTTCTGTCTGTTAAAAAATGACCGTCATTGAAAATTTAACTTCGAAAATGGGAATCTGTGTGGACCTTTGTAAACTCCGTAGAAAATTTGCATTTTGTTTAAAAGGATTCTAATAATAGCCAAAATGAAAAGATGAACTATTTAAACAACAAGTAATTTAAAAAATAAAAATGTTTTAAACATGACCCTAATTTACAAAAGTACAACCCTTTATAATTGACAAAAGTTCGTTTATAGTTTTGAAAAATCGCTTTCGATGATTAAAAAAACAATACATATGAATTTTCAGACAGATTAGAAACAGCAGTGAGCTCTAATAAGTATAAAAGTACTTGACAAAATATTTTCCCAAAGTTACTATGTGTTAAAAGACTGTGCTGGTTACCCTGAATATAATTCTTCCATACTGCTTTTGGAACTCTGCTCAAACCTTCTTCCTCACCAAAGTATCTCTCGTTGCCATTTCGTAATAAAAAAATAGTAAAAATATACTAACCCATTAAAAATGTATTAATCCTATTCATTATTTTTGAAAATACTAATCTTCCAGCGCCTACATTTCTTATTAACTTTTAACAATAAAAATATTTCTGTTTAGGGAAAAACTAAGTGCCTTTTGAAAAATCTTATAAATTTTTTCCCACTATTAAACCTTTAAGCCTTGTTTAAGAAATGGAAAAAAGTTGTGAAATGTGTTTTGTATCACTGTCAATAAAGCTAACATTTAATTTTTTTCAGTAATGGACCATTATTTCGAAATGGAAATTAAATTATTTGTTGTTATATTTCTTTGAAATCGTTTCGAAATTCATTCAAGGAAATAAATATTTAACGGCTATATTGGTTGTTTAAGTCTAAAATATTTGAGTATCCTAAGATTGTGATGTTAAAACTTAGTTATTTAATTATTATCAATTATCCTTTTCACTGATAAAAAGTTTAGACTTGTTTAAGGAGTGAAAAAAATGTATGAAATGTGTATTGTATATCATTATCAATAAAGCTAACATTCCTTTTATTTCGGCATTAGGTCAGCTTATGTATTGTTATCTTTCTTTCAGAAAAATTTTCTACATTAATTCGAGGAAATAAATGCTTAAAGTTGTATTTGTTCTTTAAGTATAAAATATTAGATTATTCTGAGATTTTGAATTTTAAAACTTGTTTATTTAATATTATACAATATTGATGTTATGAATTTTAAAACTTAACTTTTTAGTTATTAGTTATCCTTAATTCCTAGAAATATTCTACGATAGCCAGAAGATTAGATTTTTATTGTAATGTAAATACAGAAATGAAAGTATTATCTCAAAGTTGGATAAAACTCTTTTAAATTATACAAGAACCTGAAAATGAAATAATTATTTTGAGTTCTATACACTATTATCTTATGTCTTAAAAACTATAAAATTCAATCAACATGCAAAACGGTTAGATGGGTGATTAATGTTTTTATCCAAGTTTTTATTTTTTGAAACAGTTTGAACTGCATAGTTCTTCAAATTAGCAAAAACGTCAACGAAATAGTCTTAATTGATTCATTGGATTGATCACATATTATATTCGCTTCTTTATATTCATTATCTTCAGTAAATTGAAAAAGTCGAGAACTATTTCAGCTCAACGCCTTATGATCTTTCGAAAAGAATGTGGAACAATAATTATAACAATGATGTTCATAATAATTTAATTAATAAAGAATCAGATGTCCTGTCTGAAAATTCTTGATCAATGACTTCAGATATTTATTCGTCTACCAACATCACTTTTTGCTGACAATTATCTTCAATAATGTAAAGATGATTTTGGCCTATGGGTTTTCCCAATGCGATGTTCAGTTTAAACATTTCATTCGGAAGTATTATTGATTGGACCAATCGATAATTATTGGCAACTTACTTCACGTCGAAAATACCCATAAGTCTTAAAAATAAATATTATGTGAATTTATAATCCAAAGTTCAAGGTTGTTATTTTGTGTTTTTTCCAAGATTTGCTATACCCAGTAATTGACCTGCTACTTCGCTTAATTTCCAGTTTCGTTAAAGGGAATCGAGTTTCAAACTGTTTCGTTTTATGATGGAATATTGAGGTAACTCAACATCACAAATATTCATATCTTTTTGCCCTTTCAAACTGAACTTATTTCGCTTATATTCCAAGAAAAAAAAAGCTCTAAAATATATTATGTAATCCTGGCAGAGTTCGCGCGTAGTCAGTTGACTGTGCAGGAAGAATGGATGACATGTTCGTCGTAAGAATAACTGGCGCACATCACCGGTCGTTGGCCTTGGAGTAGGTTTTTTTGGCGAAGATCACTTTTTCTATTGCGTAACCGACATGTGGCGCTAATCTGCACTAACAAAATGAAACGAAACGGTAATTTAGAAACCTAACACTGAATAATTAAAACCTATCTAATTAGCAGAGACTAGCACTATAAAGGTAGATGAAAAATAATTTATTATGTTGATTTTTTTCCCTTAAAAATCTGACAAATACTGGCATAGAACTTGACCTACACTTCAATTCAACTCGAGAAATGAAATAAACAAACTCTTTTGGTCTTTGAAGATTGTTGCTTTTGGTTCTATGCCATTTTATGAGTCATTATATTGACATGGTTAAAAAGAGAATCAAATTTACTCTTTTGAAGATAATACTAACAAAAAGCGTTTTTGTGACTCATGTATCATGAAGTGAATTACTCGTTAAATAATTTATTGTACTAATTTTTTTCTCGTTAAATGTCTGACAAATACTGGTATAGAGCTCAACCTACACTACGATTCAAATCGAGAAATAAAATAAAAAATTCTTTTTGTCATTTGAAAATTGTTGTTTTTAGCTCTATGCCACTTTTTTTTTGTCATTATATTGATATGGCTAAAAAGATAATCAGATTTACTCCCTTGAAGATAATACTAACAAAAAGCGTGTTTGTAACTCATGTATCATTCGGTGAATTACTTTTTAAAAACAGAAATGCAAATATAAATAAAGGAAAAAAAAAACTTGATATATTTTTTTTGTTCATGATCAATTTCACAATTTTATGTTGTTTTTCTTAAAATTCGAATGTTAAATTTGAAAAGTGGGCGATTGTTATTACTTTAATACTGATTTATTTCATTTCAGGGCCTTATGATGTCCATACCTGGCCCCACATTACTTGATCTGAAACAATTAAGTGGAACAGACTCCTATGGCATCTCCTTCATATTCACAGCAAGATCAACAGGTTACCTCATTGGATCAGTTACGGGTAAGAAATACGAATCTGAAATTTGTATACCGATTATTTATTCTGATAATCGTAATATTTGTATGTTTTTATTTATTACAGAGTTTCATAATTATTATTGCAAGCTTAATTTTTTTATATACCGTAATAAATAAATTATATACAAAATTTTCAAATTTTAATAAAAATTTGCGCTAGACGACGTTGATTGAGTCAGTTTTTTTTTTATTTTAAGTGCTTTTCAAATCTAAGAAAATCAATTTGTTAGTTAATAAAAAAAAACATGTTTTAAAATCTAATAATAAGCAATCGTGAAAACGTGTTATCAGTTAAACGACAATATTTCATTAATTATTTTTAATTTAAATGAAATTTACATTATCAAAAATATCTGTTTAATTTTTGAAAAGCTAAATGCTTAACTTCGGTTATTCTTTTATAGTGGGGATTTTTAATAGCAAATTATGCGATTAACGGGCTTAACTTAAAATCAATGTTTACAACTATATACCTATATTTGACAACCTATTTCAAACTTATATTTACAGTCTTTAGATTGAGAATTAGGCTTATTTTTAGAGAAATTATATAAGATGTTTTGGAATTCTTTCTGCTAATACACTAAACCTAAACTGACTATAATCGCTTTTGAGAGTTTAATATTTCAACTTTGTGAATAATGAAATAAATGAAAACTACAAAGATGTTTCGAATTTCAATTTTAAACCTTTAATAGGCACTTGAAAATATGAAAAATAGCTGTATTACTTCGTTTTGCCGAATTGCACTCAATATATTAAGCATTACATTAGTCAACTATGGATTGTAATATAATTTTCTTTGAATTCGTATGGGAAAGTGGAGATTACTAACATTACCAGACATAAAAATTACTTTTAGGCATCATGTAAAATATTATATATATTATGCATACAGTTTGATATATTATGTAATAATTCCTTTAAACTGACTAATGTTTTTTTTTTCCTTCCAGGTGGAATCATACTGGATTGTATGAAAAATGAAGACATCGCTTTGATGGTCAGCAGTCTCTTTGTCGCAATCGGAGCATTCACAATACCGTGGTGTAGGAACCTTACCATCCTCCTTGCCACTTTCATGATCACTGGCTTCGCTATGGGATTTAGTAATACTGGTATGTAATAAATAAAACTTTTATTTTCCTATTTAAACACATTAATATAATTTAATTTTGCAAAAGATAACTATCTTATATGTCACTGGTATGCGATATGAAATTCTTCCTTTCTTAAAAATCGAAAAAAAAAAATGCTTAGCTTTAAACAATAAATTATTTATTTATTGTAATTACCGCCTCGCGTCACAGTGCCTTTATAAAAAGAGTACAAAAGTATTCATTCATTTAGTTGAAAGAAACTGGTATGTAATAAATAAAATCTTGCTTTCCCTAATTAAATGCATTAGTATAATTTTATTTTGCAAAAGATAATTATCTTATATGCCACTGGTATACAATTTGAAATGCTCTCTGCTTATAAATAAAAAATGCTTAGTTTTAAACAATAAATTATTTATTTATTGTATTTACCACCTAGCGTCGCACTAACTTTATAAAAAAGTATACCGCAGTTTACATTATTTTAGTTGAAAGTCTGGTATGTAATAATTAAAATTTTGATTTTTCTAATTTAAATGCATTAGTATAATTTTATTTTGCAAAAAATAACTGTTAGTTTATAAGTTACTAGCATGCAATCTAAAATGCTTCCTTCTTAAAAATTTTAAAAAATTGCATCATTTTAAACAATAAATTATTTATTTATTATAGTTACCTTTCACGTTACACTACCTTTATTTTAAAAAAATACGATTTCTTTTTTGCGTTTGAATGTTAGATAAAATAAAAAGAACTTAATATTTTGTCACAGGTAAGTATTAGTTCAACTGAAATAATTTTGCAAAAGATATAAGACAAACAATTCTATTTAAAAAACAAGATTTGAATAATATGAATGACAAATGTAGACATTTGAATGAAATAGGACCACGGCATCTGCAAACAGTTTCATCAAGTACCTGGTATTTTTAGCCTATCATCTTCATGAATTAAAATTTTCAATTTAAAAAAATTTAATAAAACAATTTAGTTGAAAATATACATAAAATATAATGATAAAATAATTTATAATTAAATACAATTGTAATTAATAATTAAATAAAATTATAATTAATAATTAAATATATTATTATTAAAATATAATTAAAAATATTTAAATATAATTCAATTAATTAAAAATATAATAATTATTAAATTACTATAAATATAATTATTTTATAATAAATAAACACTAGCTTAGTGAAAAGAAAATATTTAAGTATTTTAAGAGGTAAAATAAAGATCAAATAATGCTTAGAAATATAATCCGTATATTTGTTCATTCAAATATATTTGTCTACTACAAAATAATTTTAATAATGATGGAGTTTTAAAGCAATTTTTTCAGCTAATGATTGACTATTAATTTAAAATTTTATCATGAAACTATTTATTTTATTACAAAATTAAATTAAATTATTTACGCAAACTATCCAAAATGTGATCATTAGCAAAAAAGTTACATTAATTCCCTAATTACATTAATTTTCTCTTTTTTCAATTACAGGAAGTAATGGAAGCCTTCTACGAATTTGGGGTAAAAAAGGGGCACCGTTCCTACAAGGTCTCCACTTCACTTATGGTATTGGTGGATTCTTCGCTCCTCTCCTAGCCGCTCCATTTTTATCTGCACAAGTACCAACTATTCCAAGAGATCTCACTTTACTAGGCGTCTCACAAAATCTAACCACCGAAGTAATTGCAGCTGCCGTCAACATTACTGAAGAGCAGATGGTCACTGTTAGTGAAACTTCTATTCCAAGCATAACTTACGCATATACAATCGTTGGTGTCCTCGCTACATTAGTTTGTGGATGTTTTGTCTTGGTTTTCAGTCTGGCATCGAATGAAAAGAGCAACACGGAAGAAGATAAACAAGAAAATATTCGCGATCCAGGATTACCTTTCACGATAGTCGTTGTAATTCTCGCTTGCTTACAAACTGGTCTTATTTCTGGCGTCGAAGTTAGTTTTGCTCAGATGCTCACGTCGTATGTTGTACATAGCGAGCATGGCTTGACTAAAGTTGTTGGTTCATATATGACATCTGTTTACTGGGGAGCTTTTACTCTTACCAGAGGTTTGTCTATCTTCCTGGCTTGCAAAGTCAGCGTTCGAAAAATTCTAGCTTTTGATCTCTTGCTTTCAGTTGCCGCTGCTGTAGTATTATTAACAATTGGCACCTGGTCAGTTACAGGTCTGTGGGTCGGTACGGCTATGTTAGGTGTTGGTGTTGCTTCCATTTTCCCTGCCACTTTATCTTGGGTTGAAAAATACATCAATATCAATAACAGAATTGCTTCAGTATTTACTCTAGTTTCAAGTATCTTAGAAATGACTGTTCCGCTATCAATCAGCATCTATCTAGGCACTCAACCCAATGTTTTATTTCATTTCATGACATCAGCTACAATTTCAGTCATGGTACTTTTCATTATTTTGAATGTCATTCTAAAACGAAAGGGTAAAAAATACATAGTACCAGCTGTTGAACAATCAGATGAGAAATCCAAATCTTGTGAGGTGTAGTTTTAGTGACAGGATTAGTTAATGTCTGGTATCGGACTTTTGTACTTTTAAAATTCATCCTTAGTAAGAAAGGTATTATTCATATCATTTTATTCCAATCAGCTGAGCCTGTTGAACTTCGATCAGAATCTTATATGTATATATATGTCGTGCATTGGTATTACTTCTGTAAACACATCTTAGCACAGGTCACCTTATGCGCCTTCCATTTACTTGTGATAATTTTTAGAGAATGTATGCATGCATGAAAGTATCCGAATAAATATTTTTATCTATATCAAATGAGTTTTTATTTATATTTGAAACGAAATTCTTACTTCATTTACATATCCACTTCATTTGCTCAGTTACATCATTACTCATTTACAAATTCTCGCTTTATTTAGATTCCTAAATCTCATGCCATTAAAGTTTCTAGGCTAAAAATTACTTTTTCTCTTCTGAAATAGTAATTCCGATTCTTACATTAAATTTTGGAAAACATAATCGCTGCAACAATTCTATAATTTCTACATTTTTAGTGCCAGACAAATTTGAAGTTACAAATATCACGATATATTTCATAAATCAGGGCTAAAATTCTTTGATAATATAATTTCAACTATAAATTTCAATCCATGTTATATAAGATTAATTTTTAAGCTTAATAAATAACATGATTCTGAATGAATGATACTTTAAAATGTTGATTGAATCGTTCGTGTAACTCTTTACATTCGATTCTGAATTGTTTCAAGAAATCCTCTTATAAGGAACTATCGAATTTCTCAAAAAACTCTTTGAGGCTGGATTGAAAATTATCAGCTAGAATGAACTGCTTACAAATATCACGATATATTTCATAAATCAGAACTGAAACTCTTTGATAATACACTTTCAACTATAAATTTCAGTCCGTATTATTTTAATTGCTGATAAGGTATATTATATAAGATTAATTTGTAAGCCTAATAAATAACGATTCTGAATGAATGATACTTTAAAATGTTGATCGAATTGTCCATATAACTCTTTACATTCGATTCTGAATTGTTTCAAGAAATTATCTTAGGAACTATCGAATTTCTCAAATAAAACTTTGAGGCTGAATTGAAAACTATCAGATGGAATGAAGTCATAAGTAGATGAATTTTCATCAGTACTATACTAGCAATAAGTTTAAATGAAAACGAATTTTTCACATTTCCTGAGATTTAAAATCATAAAATATTATGGAAGATATGCCTATAATTTATAGGAGAGCATAATCATGTTCTAGAAGCTCTTTAAACAATGTTTTAAAATTTGATTTATTAATTTACCAGTCACAATTAAAACAATATTTATACTTACCCCCCTCCCCCCTCTTTAGTATGTTCTGAATTATTCCAGAGACTATAGGGTAACTGGGAACTCGGGTTTTGTAATAGTAATTATATACATAGTAACTAGTATGTAGTAACTAAATGATTTGAAGAGTATATAATTGAAATGGTAAGAAACTACTAATACTACTGAAATGATAAGAAACTACTAATACTACTGAGATGATAAGAAACTACTACTATTGAAATGATAAGAAACTAGATTTTATTTTAACGTCCTTGACAAAAATTCCATATCATTGTTTTTAGATATAAATAGGTTCTCTTTCATGGATTATCGCATTTAAAATATCATATCTATCTAATATCAGCATTATGAAGTAATTTATAATCTTCTGTCCTCTATTTTGGCGGAAAATTTTTCTGGATAAAACCGAAAAAAAAGAGAAAAGTTTTATTTGGTTTCCTATAGAATGCATCAAGGAACGCATATATTTCCCAGATTAGATTCACCAGTACTCACTGTATTTTTACCGTGCCCAATTACTCCTTGATCTCAATTATCCTTCATGGCCTTACTTAAAACATGATATTTATGATACGGTTTCTGTTGAATTTCTTAAAGTGAAATTAGATCTTCATAAAGTGAAATTAGATCATGAAATACATCCGAGTGCGCAATTTTAGTGAATCCAAAATTATATACACGTATTGCATGTTTTGCTGCCAACAAAGAATTATTAATTAAGAAGAAAAATTAACATACTTGGAATGCTTTATATAATTTTTTTATTCAGTATACAGCTGCGACAAGACACATTCAAGCATGCTTATCACACCATTTATTCTGCATGTATATGGATGCAAAACATGTTTATCACACTATTTATTGTGCAGGTATATTGATGCAAAGCATACTTATCACATCATTTATTGTGCAGGTATATTGATGCAGAGCATGCTTATCACACCATTTATTGTGCATGTATATTGATACAGGCATTTAGATATATTATGTTAACTTCTATTATGTTCATAATTGTCACGTATTTTTATTTTTGAAACTGAAATAGCTCTCTATTTATATTTTTAGTGCATTGATTTTAGTTCAAATTTATTTCTGTATATTCATCAAAAAGCATTAAATTAACATGATTAAGGCATTAATAAAAACATTAAAGCAACATAATATTAGATATAAATGCATATAAAAATTTTAGAAACAACATTCGTTAGACAATTTGGAAAATACTAACAACAATGACATTTTCTCCATTACCCATCCAAAGTTCAAGAATGTCAGTTGACTCAACAGAAATGACAGATTGAGTGCAATGAGTCATTCTCTCAGAGTGTCAAACGGTCTGCTGAGCGCGCCAGAAAATGAAAGTCAACTCCCAAACATTCGTTTGTATATTCAGAAATCGTTACAGACTTCTATTATTTGTATCAACTGTCACCTGATTGTGCTTACAAAGTGAACGTTATTGCGTATTGCTTTGCAACATATTAAAACAAGGATTCTGACATAATGCGTTAAATATTATGTTGTGTCGCCCGTTTGCGCAAGATTAAATATTTGATAAAATTATATTTACGTACACAAATATCATGATTCTGAATGAATGATACCTTAAAATGTTGATCGAATTTTTCATATAACTCTTTACATTAGATTCTGAATTGTTTCCAAGAAATCAATTTATTAAGAACTATCGAATTTCTCAAACAACACTTTGAGGCTGAATTGAAAGTTATCAGATGGAATGAACTGACAAAGAGATAAATATACATCAATCAGTCCATATTATTCTAATATCTAATAAGGTATATTTTATATTTATTTTTAAACCTGATAAATAACATGATTCTGTAATTATATTTATTAAAATAAATATAATTACAAGATAATAAAGATAAAATTATATTTACGAATGAGCACATTTTTCGAATGTCTGGTGACATATACTGATTTAAATCTGTAAAAATATTTAATCAGATATATTTTGCCACTGTTCGATGAAAAACGCTAAATCTGGTTGATGTAGCATTTTTTCAGCGAATTTTCAAGTAATTCACACTCCAATCAGCGCAATTTATTAAAAATTTCTAATTAGAATTTTTTATAATTAAAAATTAAGCAAAATTTTAGTTTTTTTCTCTTAAAAACTTCCGAAAATATAGCACAAATATCATTTTTATATCATGTGTAAAGTGCGAAAAATTATCTTTTTATTGATACCATAACGTTTTACAAATGAAGTTTCAAATTTAAATGATTTTTTTAAGTATTTTAGCCATATTTTTGACAATTTATTTCGTGAAAAATTAAAATTAATCTACTCGAGAACAGAAAGCATGCATGAGGAAAAAACATATTTTTTTATCAACTTATTGCTGTCACAATGACAAAAGCTTAAATTTAAAAACTAAGTTAACTAGGATTGAAAATTTAATCTAGTAAAGTGTAATGTGTCTATATAAACTGAGATAAATATGAAATATATTCATAAAAAGTGCAGGAAAAAGTTGTCTATGATCTTTTACAATATTTATATTATTTATTCAATAAATCAGCTTTAGTTAACGTAAACCTGATTTAGTATATACAGGATATCTGCTCTAATCAGAACTCAAACGCTAATTGGTAAAGACAAATTCATGAACAAAAAGATCCAAATGAAGTAAATAATTATTTTTTGTGTAACTTGAGTTAAACGCTCTGATGAAATAAATTTTAAATTTTTACATAAATTCTTTGTCTTTTGAATCATAACAAAATATTCTTGAGAACTAATATCTATATCTATAATTGCTCTCAAGAATATGAATGTAGGTGTTGGGTTCTACATGCCAGATTGCTTGGTCTAGAACAACCAAATTTGGCACACATATCTTGGAAGTCGGAAATATGCACCTTGGAACAATTTTTTGAATTTTTTTTTAATTTGAATTATAACTATTTAAATATTAAGCTGAATTTTGACATTTTTTCCGAACTTCCGAAAATATTATGGCAAAAAAAAATCCACAGTTTTAAAATTTAAAAATTGCCTATTTTATAATACCAAATTTATAATTACTAGAATTTTGACAATTTTTTTACATATTTTTAACCTAATTTCCAGATAACATTGTTATCCTGAAGTTGGAACCTTTTTTATTGTTCCATCAATTATTTGATCTCGCGATTTTTCGCCCATCGTTCAAAGTTAAAGATGGAATTTTTAAAAATATTTCTGCAGCTAAAGAGATAGATAAGAAATAAATCTTATAAGACAGAGCTAAATTTATAGGGCTGATGAAATGCACATATAAGTTTTTGATAGAGACTTGATGTCATCAGAAAGATTCATGTACGCTATAAACGCAAATTAAGCAAGACAATTAAAAAGAAGAAGCATTACTGTAAGACAATTTCAAGAAATTATGTACATTAAATTAAATCTGAAAGATTTATTTGAAATGAAATATAGACAGCATAAACAGTTAGTAGTCTTCAGAAACTAATCTCTAATAATAATGAAGATGAATGTTTGAGTTGTTCTGACTCTCAATATGCCAGATCGTTAGGCCAACAGTGACCAAATATTTAACTTACCAGCGGGTGACCGAGCTCCACTCGGAGAAAACAGGTATCGAAGCTAACTCGAAGATTTAAATTTTCAATTGTGATTTATCAAAACAATACATGCCATAAGAAAATTTGTGAAACCATTGGTAAAAAGATAACCGGTTAAAATGCACCATTGTAAACTATTCTAAACAAAGTTAGAGTTTGGAAAGGGAACTATTCTATACAAAGGTAAAGTAAAGGTAAAGATTGAAGTGTGTTGAAGTTCAATATCTTTTACAAATTTATTTAGGAAAACCAAACATATATACATACATAAGAAACATATTATAAACCTATAACAGCATAAACATAAAATTTTATTAGTTCGCCATATTGGCTATAGATGGCAGCCCGTTACCGCTTGAAAATTTAAGTAGCCATTATGGCGGACTAATAAATTTGAAAATATCCTAT
>JAPMOQ010053333.1:903186-913302 GCA_026543055.1 Argiope trifasciata | reverse complement strand
ATACTGCTACTAATATCAATGGTTTATTTCTTTTCCAATGCAAAAGCCTATTACGCCGTTTTGTTTTACATTGTCTTCGTTAGTTTTACATGAATTTTTTAAAGTTTGATATTAAGTACTAGAAAAAGTAATTACTAAACTGTATTTCATATATGATTTACAGCTGAAAATTCATGGTCAGTTCTTAAAAAATATTTCATGCCATGATACTTTTTTTAATGAGTTGTACAAACAGATATGTATGAATTTAGCATCCAAAACCGAAGTTAAAGTAGAAATATAAACATAAATCAAAATTAAGAAAATCGTTTGATAAAATGCAAAAGATAAACGGGAATTTAATTTTTTAAATGGTTGAATGCCGGAATGTTTAAAAATGGAAGAATGCAGAAATTCACTTCGACAGAATTCCAATTATATTTAAAAATAATTACATTTTTACCTAATTAATTGCAGCAATTAATAATAGAAAATTTAAACTGATAATTGATTTTGAATTCTTTACGTCTTAATATTGAGTTGTACAACTAATGTAAGCATTCGCAGGATTCTTCGAAATATGTTGTTATTAAAGAAAATGCATCTAAAGAATACAAAAACACTTTTTTATCAAATTAAATTTTAAAAAAAATGATATAACATTTACGATTTCTATATTACTCAGTAACGAATTACTTTCAATGGAATAATACTGTTAATAAAATATTAGAATGATTTCATATTAGGATGATATTTAAAGAGGGATAGAATGCTATTTTTTGAATATTAAGGAGAATTGCTTTGAAATATAAATGAAAATTAGATTAAGTAATTGCCTTTTTAACTAAGAATTCATTTTTAATCGTAATTCGTTGAAAATATTAATTTTTATGAAATGTATATATTTTTGAAGTTCAGTAATATTACATAGAGAAGTCAGTTAACCCTTAACTGGGGATGTGCGGTCTGTGAGACCACTAGCGATGAACTTTCGATGACCTCTATTCTATTTTTAGCTCAATTTAGTAGATTCACCCTCTAGCTTCCTGTATATTTATCAGCAATATACATATACTTCTTCAGTTTGATTAGGCAGAGGCTTTTTAAAATAATTCAGTTATTTATTTTAGAGCGGTCTCTAAGACCGCACTTCCCTATTAGTGTCCCAGTAATAGACATAGCTAAGCAGATGGTGCTAAAACTTGCGCCCCGAAATATCATCCAATTTACTGGTCCTATTATGAAGAGGTGCTCCAGACACTTTTAAACGAAGCAGAAAGGGATTTAAGGGATAAGGATAATTGTACAGAAAAGTTTCTCGAGGAAAGTTCGCATCCAACTGATTCTGATATGTATGTTGAAACATCATTAATTTTTCAAGTGATAATGTATTTTGAAAAATGTATAAAATAGATTAATATACCAAGATATACACTGAAGTGACAAAAGTCATGGGATAGCAATATGCAAATATACAGATGGCAGTAGTATCGCAGCGAAAAAGTGTAAATGCACAGTTCGTTTTCCAGAGCTTTCATTTGTGTTCAAGTTATTCATATGAACAGGTTTTTCGTGATTTTTGGCGGCACGACGAGAATTAACAGACTTTGAACCTGGAATGTTAGTTGGAGCTAGACGCATGGGTCATTCCATTGCGGATATCGTTAGTGAATTCAACATTCCGAGAGCCACAGTATCAAGAGTGTGCCGAGAGTATGAAATTTCAGGCATCACATCTCATCATGAACAGCGCAGTGGGCGACCACCTGCACTTAACGACCGAGACCGCCGACGTCGGTGTAGAATGATCAATGTTAATAGACACGCAACACTTCGTCAAATAACTGCAGGAACCAATGTGGGACGTACGAGGGACGTGTCTGATAGGACTGTGCGGCGAAATTTGTCTTCCTTGTGTTATGACAGCAGAAGACCGACTCGAGTGCTTTTACTGACAGCACGACATCGCTTGCAGCGACTGTCCTGGGCTCGTGAGCATATCGACTGGTCCCTAGACCAGTGGAAAACCGTGGCGTGGTCAGATGAGTCACGATTTCAGTTGTTACGAGCTGATGGTAGAGTTCGAGTGTGGCGCAGACCCCACGAAGCCATGGACCCAAACTGTCAGCAAGGCACTGTTCAAGCTGGTGGTGGCTGCGTAATGGTGTGGGCTGTTTTTACATGGCATGGACTCGGTCCTCTGGTGCAACTGAACCGATCATTGATTGGAAATGGTTATGTTCAGCTGCTTGCAGATCACTTTCAGCCATTCATGGACTTCACGTACCCACACAACGATGGGATTTTTATGGATGACAATGCGCTATGTCACCGGGCCAGAACTGTTCGCGATTGGTTTGAAGAACATTCCGGACAATTCCAGCGCATGATCTGGCCACCTCGCCAGATCATGCCAGGACTCATATCTGGCGCATGATCGCCCAATATGAATCCCATCGAGCATTTATGGGACATCATCGAAAGGTCCGTTCGTGCCCAAACTCCTGCACCATCCACACTTTCACAATTATGGACGTCTATATAGACAGCATGGCTCAATATTCCTGCAGAGGACTTCCAACGACTTGTGGACTCCATGACACGTCGAGTTGTTGCACTTCGCCGGGCAAAAGGAGGACCGACACGATATTAACAGTCATCTCATGACTTTTGTCACTTCAGTGTATACATACTGAATTTATAGGTGGATTTTTATTAACCTGTATGTTTAAAATGCCCTCGAAAATCGTGCTATCACACAAACCGGTAAAAAAAGACCAATTTTTCACAATGTCATTTTTTTTTCATATAATTATGAAATTTTACATCATATTTTTTCTATATACCTTTATATACCACAAATGAATATGATTAAAAAAGTATGAAGTAATATGTTTTTTCAAGAATATTGTTGATTGTAACATAAAATTTGAGTAGAAAATATATATAACAACTTATTTTTTTCAATGATAATATATTTTGAAAAATTTCTAAAACATATCTATATATCAAGAAAAATGTAACCTGCAAAATGTATTGGCTCTTTTTCATACTTATGCATTCACTAGAAACTTTAACTTGAGTGTAAATGAAATGCGGTCCCGTAGATCGTTCCCAGTTAAGTCCTGAAATGTCGCCTCCCCAGTTAAGGGTTAATTATTCAATACTCTGCAGTAATTAAATGATTATTGACTGTAGGAATTCTCACAGTGAACTTATAAGCAAAGCACTGCTGTAACTTCAGCGAAGACATCTTTCTCATGTGGAAGTCAATGCTTTGGGCCAAAAAATACAAAGTTTTTTGCATCTTTTTTCAATGACACGAATTATAACCAACACATGTTTCTTCCAGCTTCAAAAAGTAGAAAAAATATCAAATTAAAAAATTATTGTTGCTTATAATTTATGCACTTGGGCATTTTGATTATTGGTGAAATTTAATTTTGTTTTTCTAATTTAGTTTAGTTTACAGAAATTCAAAAAACCTCAAAGCTATCTCAAAACATAAATTGCTACTTTGATAATTGATAAAAGTTTTCGGTGGACAGAAATTTGACCTCCTGAGGTTATTTATACGAAGCCACATTTCACGTTGATTTTTGTTTTATAGAATACTTATTCCATAATTCATTTAACTTTTAACCATGTTTCTGCCTTTGTTGATTAATAAAAAAAATAGTTTGAATCTTGTTGGAGTAGATTGTAAATGTTTGAAACTAAATTTACTAATACAGCTCAGAGATTAGAACTTGGAAAATATCGAGTTAAGCCTTAAGTGGGATGCTGAAATTTTAGGACTTAACTGGGAAGGTCCGATCTACGACACCGTATTTCATTTACACTCAAATTAAATTTTCTAATGAATGTATTAGCATGAAAGACTGAAAATGTAGATATGCAATATTTTTCTTGATATATAGATATGTTTAAGAAATCTTTTGTAAAAAATAAATAAATTATAAAAAATAAATGCGTTGGTACATACATTTTCTTCTTAAACTGCATGTTAAAATAAATAATATACTAGCAAAAACATATTGCTTTACACTTTTAGATCATATTTATTTTTCCAGTATATAAAGGTATTTAGAAAAAAATATATAAAGTAAAATTTAACAATTTTATTAAAAAAACTGGCAATGGATAAAATTGGCTTTTCTTTTATCGGCTTGCGGGACTTTCATAGCATGGTTTTCAAGGACATTTTAAATAAATAGGTTAAGAACTAGTATAAAATTTAACCTATCAATTCTGCATGTATTCTCTTGGTATATTAATACATTTTATAACTTTTTCAAAATGCATTATCACTAAATTAGTTATGTTTGAACATGCATATCAGAATCAGTTGAGTTCGAACTTTCATCGAAACCCTCTTCTGTACAGTTATCCTTATCATTAAAATCACTTTCTGCTTCGTTTGAAAGTGTCTGGAGCACTGTTTCATAATAGGATCGGTAAATTTTAGGATATCTCGAGGCCCAAGTTTTAATGCCCTTTGCTAAGCCTTGTTTATCCCTGGGACGCTAACAGGGAAGTGTGGTCTTAGAGACATCGCTCAAAGAAATAACTGAATTATTTAAAAAAGCATCCACTTAAAGCGGTTGAAAATGTCCGTGTATGTTGAAGGTCGCAAAACAGGAAGCTACCGGGTCAATCCTTTCAATTGAACTAAAAATATTATAGGGGTGACCGAGAGTCCATGGGTAGCGGTATTACATACCGCACGTCCGAGTTAAGGATTAATAAAAAAATTTCAGATAAGCAGTTATTTACTTAGACGGGTCACAGATTAGATGAAAAACTACAAAAACGTAGAAATTAATATAAGAGGGTAACCGAGAAAGTTCTGCCAAAGGCACATGGCTCCCTCGGTCCAGTTTTGTGCAAAACACCTAAATCTCACGTGGAAATCGATGACTCTGGTGCAATAACGGCATAAACAAACTACTACACCAATTTGGCTTGTTTACATCAGTATTTTAAACAGTTTTTAAAAATTTTATCAAGAAGGAAATTATCGTCTGTTAACATGCTAGATTTCTAAAAGTAAATATTTTAGAATGCATTATTAATTCCTTATTCCAAGAAGGATTACTTTAATTCGTATATAATGAATACATATAATATTTTATTAATATAGTAATAGTAAACAGCATAGTAAATATCCTAACATGTATGAGTTATGTTTTAGATTCTATAAATATTTTTTTAATTCTTTTCTTATATAATGTTCTTAATTTCATACTTTAATTAGCATTATATCAAAAGTATGAATGCCGAAACGAAACTTTAAAAGCGCTAGATTTTAATAGAAGCATTTTAAATAAATTAGAATTTCAATCGTATTAATATATATTTCAATTTCATCTTACTATACATTTTAACAAATATTTTATTAAAGAATATATAAAATTTTTCATATCTCTTAGTTGCATTGGCTTTCGTTCCCTTATTGCCATTGGTTCTCGTCATAAATTTTTAAGGGATTTTACATCCCATTAATAGTTTAGAAAGCTTTCGATTATCTAGAATTAATTTCAGTATTTTTTGTTTCATTTTATTTACTGATAAGGAACAAAGTATTAGTTCAACCTTAACCCTCTGACAGCCCAATTTGTGGACCAAAATCTCTTTAAAAATTACTCATTTTTTGCACATTTTAAGACTATATATATTGGAGGATTGAAAATGCATTTTTTTCTTTCCAAAAAATAGTTTTCTAACAACATCTCTTGGCCAAAACGCAAACTAAGCGTCTAATACTGTATATAATTTATTTCAATGGTTAAATGGGGAAAAAACGGGATGCACTCCTCAATAAAGGAAGAAAAACACATGCCCGAGGAAATTGCGGGGTAAGCAGATTTTGTTTCATCTGAGTTACCCACAGAAATTGTGGGATGATCAGCTAGAGGGTTAATTCTGACTCATTAAGCAAAGTATTCATTTAAATCGCGGTCGAATAATCATTGTACAAACCTTTTGTTTATTTTTATCTACTGCTAAAGAACAAATTACTCGTTCAACCTTAATTCTGACTCATTATACAAAATATCCATTTAAATTGTGGTCCAACAAGTAATGTACAAACTTTTAAAGATAGGCAAAAATTTCAGTTGGAAAAATATTTTAAATGATTTAAATAATCATATTTTATAGCACTTGATTCAATAAATATATTACTGATGCAATAATATTAAGGTATCTAAATTTTTATTTAATTTTCTAGCCTTATATTTAGTTAAATATTTTTCATAAATTTTAAACAAAAGAATAAATTTTACACGATTTTTTTCATAAATTGTAAGCAAAAGAATAAATTTTAAGCAATTTTTTTTCATAAATTGTAAACAAAAGAATAAATTTTAAACAATTTTTTTCATAAATTGTAAACAAAAGAATAAATTTTAAACAAAAAATAAATTGTAAACAAATTTTTTCATAAATTTTAAACAAAAAAATTAGTTTTAAACAAATTTTTTTTCATAAACTTTAAGCAAAAGAATAAATTTTAAACAATTTTTTTTTCATAAATTGTAAACAAAAGAATAAATTTTAAACAATTTTTTTTCATAAATTGTAAACAAAAAAATTAGTTTTAAACAAATTTTTTCCATAAACTTTAAGCAAAAGAATAAATTTTAAACAAATTTTTTCATAAATTTTAAACAAATTTTAAACATAAATTTTAAACAAAAGAAGTTATACTCTTCCATGTCTAAAACTATCCAAACTATGAAGCATTATTTAGCCCTATTTTGATGAAGTTTAGTCTATGAAAGCGCCTCTCGAAAAATCCTATCATCAACGAACGTTGCTTAATTGAGGCGGTCGTTGATTGTTCAAAAATAACGAAATTAAAGCATTAGAAGGAGAAAAACGAAGAGTAAATCGCAAATTAAGAAGATGACAGAATTATAATGCAAATAATTGTGTTTTTCAAGTTACCAAAATCAACTCGTTTCATATTCCAAGTTGCTCTTTCCCGTGAATAATAGAATTAATTCAAGTAGTGTTAACACTTAACTGAGGAGGGGAAAACTTATGACGTAACTGGGGAGGTGTAGTTTACGAAACCGCATTTTCTTAACACTCGAATAAAATTTTCTAATGAAAATATTGGATTGAAAATCAGCCAATATATTCTGCAGGCATTTTTCTTACTATATAGATATGTTTTAGAAATTCTTCAAAACATTTTATCACTGAAAAAAGTGAATGCGTTGGAACATACATTTTCTTCTCAAATTACATGTAACAATAAATAATATTCTTAAAAAAAAATGTTTTTAAAATCATATTTAATTTTACAGTATATAAAGGTATATGGAAAACAATATAATGTAAAATTCAACAATTTTATGAAAAATATATTTAAAAAAAATTGACAATGCAAAATTGGTTCTTTTTTTTTACCGGCTTGTATGACTTTCATAGCACGGTTTCCCTATCTCTTGGTATATTAATATATTTTATACATTTTTCAAATAACATTATCACTAGATAAATGAATGATGTTTGAGCATACATATCAGAATCAGTCGAAGGCGAACTTTCATCGAAAAACTCTTTTGTACAATTATCCTTATCCCTAAAATCACTTCCTACTTCATTTAAAAGTATCTGTAGCACTGCTTCATAATAGAATCAGTAAACTAGATAATATTTCGCGGCCCAAGTTTTCGCACCATCTGCTAAGCCTTGTTTATCACTGGGACACTAACAGGAAGGTGGGGTCTTAGGTACCATGCTAAAAGAAATAACTGAATTATTATAAAAACCATCTGCTGAAATCGGTTGAAAATGTGCAGGTGTATATAAGGTCACAAAGAAATCTACTGTATCAATCCTTTCAATCGAGCTAAAAATAGAATTGGGGGTGAGCAAAAGTCCATTGCTAACGGTCTCACATACCACACGTCCCCAGTTAAGGGTTAAGGCCACAACTCATATAACAAACAACACTTTAATTCACGCACTTAGGGTTCAAAATCATATTAGTAAAGCTCATTTGAAGGCTTCAATTGCTAAATCAATTAGCTTAACTTTTTGAATTTTATTAAATTTTAATATCAAAGCATTTGATTGACTCCATATTGTATATATATTCAGAAATTTTTTCTTTTGATAAGTATTAAAACCACTAAAGGAAAAAACCTTTTGAGCCATTGAGTTATGAATAATTTATTTCAGATCCCAATCGGATGAACTCCATACCCTAATGTAAACAAAAAATTTTAAAAGCAATAAAAATTTAGTACTTTTTTAGCACCTTCTATAAAAATTAGCACTCCTTGTTCTACAGAGACATCTAAAAATTGTTCACTTGATTTCGTTGTCTCCTTTAAAAATATGAGCCGAGTCAGTTGAAATGGAATTTCTGGTAAGTAATTAATTTAGTTAAGTCTGTTAAGAGATTTTTTCACCACGTGATTGGTATAATATAATAAATACTTGTAAAAAGAAAGCACCATTTTATATGGTTCCAGACAAGCATTGAAACTTTTTCTCTGCAAAAGCTTTAGAAAATTTGAGGGGGGGGGGGGTTGAAAAGGGAATTTTTGGTAAGTAATTTACCCTGTTCGGGTATGTCTGGTAAGAGATTTTTTCGCCAGGTGATTGGCATAATATAATAAACACTTGTAAAAAGAAAGCACTATTTCATATGGTTCAAAGCAAGCATTGGGACTTTTTCTCTGCTAATGCTTTAGAAAGCTTTATCTTCAACAAAAACGCTACAGCTACAGGGATACCAGTCAATTGACTCAAAATGCTTCGGGTAAATTAAGAAAAGTTGATACTCCGCATTATACATTTCGAGTGTGACTTTAAAGAAGATATCGAATTTAATGCCGTTAAAGTAAAAAAATGTGTAGTATAAATGTGTAGTAAAAATGTAATGCAGACCACTGTGTCTGAAAAATGTAGACCAGCTTCCAACATGTAGAAATGTGACAAAAGAAAAGAGGAAAGATATGATGAACTTGTTTAAATTCCTTTCTTCTATTAAACATGATTACAATAAAACTTCAAGGACAAATCAACAACGAAAGCTCAAATACAGTTGACGAAGAAAACATGCTTTATATTGATGATGAATCAGTAGAAAGAAGTCATAATGTAACAGTAACAGAAAACTTCTAATATATGTAACAGTAACAGAAAACTTCTAATATGTGTAGCAGTGACAGAAAACTTCTAATTTATATAACAATGACAGGAAACTTCTAATATATGTAACAGTCACAGAAAACTTCTAATATATGTAACAGTAACAGAAAGCTTCTAATATGTGTAATAGTGACAGAAAACTTCTAATATATATAACAATATCAGAAAACTTCTAACATATGTAACAGTAATAGAAAACTTCTAATATATGTAACAGTAACAGAAAACTTCTAATATATGTAAACAGTGACAGAAAACTTCTAATGTATGTAACAATGAGAGAAAACTTCTAATATATGTAACAGTAATAGAAAACTTCTAATATATGTAACAATGATAGAAAACTTCTAATATATGAAACAGTGATAAAAAAACTTCTAATATATGTAACAGTGGCAGAAAACTTCTAATATATATGAAACAGTAGCAGAAACCTTCTAATATATGTAACGGGAAAAGAAATATTGTTCATTTCTGCTAAAATCTTTAATAAGGTATACATAATGAAGTTTTTCCGTAATAAAAAGAATAATTCGAAGGCTTAATTTGAATAAATAATTTTCTTTCACTTCCCAAATCAATGGACTCCCTGAAGCAAGACAAAAATATAGTAATAAAAACAATTATTCCATGTATATTCTATCTTATAATTTTTAAATGTCATTAGATAAAAGATATATCATGTAACGCTCTTCTTTACCATTCATGATAAATGGCATTTAAAGTCAGCTGTGTCACCACCTGTTAAAACCCTCCATTGTTAAATGCCTCCAGATTGCCAGATAGGGAATCTTTTCACCCATGTAATCGTCGCAACTGGTGATTAGACAAGTTTTTTTTAATCATATAAAATTTAAATTATTTAATTTCCTCCGAAAATAAATTACATTCCATGAAAATAACAACTACGATGTCATAGTTCTACGTCAACCTTTTAAAAACACATCCACTTTTATAAAAAAA
>JAPMOQ010053333.1:885233-903176 GCA_026543055.1 Argiope trifasciata | reverse complement strand
GAATATATCCATTTATGCTTTATTCATTGCCTACGCAATTTCAAGCTTCAGTTATTTGTTGCCTTCAGTTATTCAAAAACCCTAACAAAAACATCATGGTCTCGTATGATAATAATAAATCCCATAAAAAGATAATGCAAGAAACGATAAAAATCTGTGCAATCGGTAATATCTTTAGAATCATATCCAACCTCTCCGGAATTCTTCTTTCTTTAAAATCCAATCACATGTATTTCCATAAATCCATTTTCGGGACACTCTCCTATTGCTTGAATATCCAAATATTCTTCTAAACTACCTTCATCCGGAAAAAGCGACTCCATTTTTACGGATGAAGGAGAAGAATAAAAATATTGGAAGTAGTTCCTATTTGCGCTATTCACTAAAAAGAAGTATTTTAGAAAATACTTTATTTTTTGTGCAGTTGAAGAATGCTCTTTTGAAAAGGATTGATTCTTCTTATCCGTAGTGGGATAAGCTCGACTGAGGTGTTGTATTTTTAGATTTTTTATTGTAAACTGGGATAAAAAAATATTCCTTAAAAATTTCTTGCACAGGTAGAACTATAAGAAATGCAATATATGAGAAATTTTCACCTATGGAAAAGGGAGTGCAGTGAATTAAATTTGTTTGGATAGATCTGAATGATTTATTTATTCATATTTATTACATTCTTCGCATGAAAAAATAAAAAATAACCTGAGTTTGAGTTTGATGGAATTTATTGGCGCTAAAACCATTTCTGATTGTGCAGTGCTAACCACAAGGTATATGCAAACATATGTTTATAAAAAGTCATATGGTCATGTATTAAAAGCTTAATCAATATCTCTGCTTTCATTTATTTCTTCAAATTTGTTTCATTCTTCTCATGAAGAAATAAAAAATGCCTTCAATTTTAGTTTGATGGAGTTTACTAGCGCTAAAACCATTTCTGATTTTGCACCGCCAACCAGAAAGTATATGCAAACATACGGTTCATAAAAAGTCGCATGGTCATATTTTAAAAGATAAATCAATATCTCTGCTTTAATATTCTATTCAAAATTTTTTTTAAATATATGCATAAATAAACTGCTATATAGATTTGAAGCATCAAAAGAAAATGAAAAAATACTTAAATAAGGTAAAAGAAACCAATCACTTTTAAAAAAGTAAAAAGTTGAGAATGAGGCACTTGATGAAGGATGTCTTTTAAAACAAAATGAGGGCAATGAAAACGCTGAACTGATTTAGAATTAAATGTTATCATATATTATTTTTTCAATTTTTCAATTTGACCAGCAAAACATGCTGAAATAAGGGAGGGCCCATATTAAGCAGACATCAATAGTCAATCACGAATAACATTCAAGAATTCCTCAAGGGTCAAGAACGAGCAAGTCGTTTGCTTTTCCTAATCCATCTCGACATGCAAATTCCTCGCTTGTACATGAAAGTAGTCCTCTTATCGCCAACCATTAGCACTAATTTATTTTTTTGTAGTAGTTCTCCAAATCATTTGCTTTTCCTAATCCATCTTGATAGGCAAATTTCCTCACTTGTACATGAAAGTAGTCCTCCTATCGCCAGCTTTTAGCACTATTTTTTTTTCTGTAGAATTAATCTCCCTATGCCTTCCATAGTCTGAATATGAAATTTGGTTTCATTTCGCTCATTCGTTTTAGTTGTAGTAACCACTAAAGAGGGAAAGTTATTTTATGGCCACCCTGTAAAAAAATAACATGTTATTTTTTCAATTTTTCAGTTTTATCAGCAAAACATGCTGAAATAAGGGAGGGCCCACATTAAGCATACATCAACAGTCACTCATGAATAACATTCAAGAACTCATCAAGAGTCAAGAACGAACAAGACGTTTGCTTTTCCTAAACCCTCTCAATAGGCAAATTTCCTCGCTTCTTCACGAAAGTAGTCCTCCTATCGCCAACTATTAGCACTAATTTTTTTTTTTTTGTAGTATTCATCTTCCCATGCCTTCCACAGTCTCAATACGAAAATTGATTTCATTTCGTCCATTCGTTTTAGCTCCAGAAATCGCCAAATATTGAAAGTTATTTTATGGCCAACCTGTAAAAATGTTATTTTTTCAAGTTTTCAGTTTTACCAGCAAAACAGGCTGAAATAAGTTAGGACTCATACTAAGCCCACATCAATAACCCATCAAGAGTCAAAAACAAACGAGTCGTTTGCTTTTCCTAACCTATCTCGAAAGACAAATTTCCTCGCTTGTACATGACAGCAGTTCTCCTAATGCCAGCTTCCAGCACTAATATTTTTAGTAGAATTAATCTAACCATGCCTTACATAGACTGTATATGAAATTTGGTACCATTTCGTCATTCGATTTTATTGTAGAAGCCACCAAACAGGGAAATGAGTTTTAAAACCACTCCATATTTTCGGAAGATCCTTAATTTAGGACAAACTAGACACAAGAATTTAAGAAAGAATTTTTTTTCATCATAATTTCTGTTGAAAGTTATATTCCATTTCTCATACTGAAATTGAGAAAAAAAATTCATCCACATTGAATCCTTTAATCCAAAAACTTAATAATTCATCAAGTTAAGCTGAGGGAATAATGCTTGACTACCGATTTTCGATGCATTGGAATCAATCGATAAGTCTCCTTCACGGAGAAAGCGACCTCTTTATTATCTGAAAATTAGTCTCTTCCAATCGGTGAAGAGGTTGTAAAACTCTTAACCTCCAAACACCATAAGCAAACAAACGGAGATTTATGGGAATACTTTCCAAAAGGAACACGCCGAGAATTTTCAACAGATAAAACTTATATGAGAGTAATCTCGTTCTAATAATAGTTAACGAGGATTCATTTCTTCATTCCACATTTCATCTTGTCATCCAGTAATAAATTTTTATTTTAACTAGCTGGAACTCGGTGAGTTGTTGCCGCCAAAAAAAATAATATTAAGTGTAATCAATCAATAATTTGGCAATGTTTTATCGATCTAGGATGGACGGTACGACAGTATATAAAATACGTACAAATAAATATTCATTTTTATATGTTAGATTTGTGTATTCTTTTTGAAGGATAAAATTTGGTGTTCTTTCAGAATGTTAATGAAAGAAACTATTTATTGTATACTCGTTTAATATTCGTTTAGAATTCTCAAATTTAAATTCAGAAAATGGGATTAAAATTGTTTTTTTATATCCATTAAACATAGAAATCATATTTATGACATAGAATCGTTAATATAGTTGAAACGATAATTTTTGAAAATTAAGATGGCGCAAAATTATTTGTACTACAATATTTTTGATGGTTACTGTGAAAAACGCTTAAATTTAATTAAAATATAAAACCTCTAGGTTGGATTTAGCCTTTCTACAGAATATACTTTGTACAGTGGAAAAATAAATATGATTTAAAAGTAAATATTTACATGATTTTTCAAGAACAGTGTTGTAACATGCAATTTGATTAGAAAACGTATGATCCAACGCAAATACTTTTTCCAATGATAATATATTACGAAAAATTTTTTAAACCTATCTATATATCAAGAAAAATATTTGCAGAATTCATTGGCTGACTTTCATACTGATATATTCATTAGAATATTTGATTTGAGTGTAAAGAATATGTGGCCTCCTCAGTGAAGTCCTAAAATTTCCCCTTCCCAGTTAAGGTTTAAACCTAATTTATGAAAGTATTAAAATAGCAAGTAAATAATTAAGTAGTAAGTAAATAATACTAAATAATATAGCTCTTTAAAAAAACGATAAAAAATTAACATTAAAATTCCCATCAAATTCTATTATACTTTTACTTTCAAAAGATCGAATTGATTTAAATACTCCAGTAGTTAAAATTCTGAGTTAATATCGGTAAAGCATCAAAAACGAATCGGGCGTATTGATGCACTCTAACACAATTCATCGCTGACCTACGGTCGCACCTATCTAGTTAAGTCCTAAAATTTCCCCTCCCCAATCCAGGGTTAATAGAATATAGATTTGCGACGACATAGCATTACTGTTGCAGTATTAATTCTATTGTATGTTATTGGCAGTAGGCAGATAAATTATAAATAAGGCGTAGAATCCACAACAAATCTTTGGAATACTTTAAGGAAAGCGATAACACTGAAGCGTTCTGCATTTCGTTTGATGTTTTTAATGAAATTGGGTTGTTGTCCTACTGTCAATTAGTTTTCCGTTCACCAGTGTTGGGCATTTTACTTTTCGCATCAATTCTGTTTACTTAAACACTCACAAAAATAAATCTTTCGTTGATTCTAATGAGTTTTAGATTAAAATTAATTACTGTTGCTTTTTTTTTCTAGATACAGCAATAATCGACGTGATAGTGAAGATTGTTCGTTGGTTAAATAACTTGAAGACACAGGTTATCTTTTCTGGGGTTTATTAGATAACGTAACAATCAAAGGCACAAGGATACTCCATAGTATACTGAAATATGGTTTATTTCGGAAGAGAGAGAGCCAAGATCACATTCCACACCGTCCGAGGGTCAAGTTCGCTTCCACTTGAAAAAAATATATAAACAAGCAGCAACAGTGAGACGACGTGATATTTACGTGATTGGCGGATAGCTCCGCCTAGGAAGATCACGTGGTTCAATGAATTCTTAACTGATGTCCCTATATTCTATGGCAAAAAAAATATTTTGTTCTATATTCCTGACCTACTATTAAATTTTTCCGTGCGGTTTTGGAGCCTTCTTGCTATCAATGATGAAGAATATAGTTTTTTGCCTGAATAATCCACGTTCAAATGCTGAAGGTTATTGAATGCGGTTGGTAAGGCGCTGGACTCGTGTCCATTAGGTGCGAATTCGAACCCGCCAGTCGAAGATTTCCCTTGGTGGCTGACGCACTTATAAATCTATGATGGTAACAAAGTCCTCTATGTCTAGAGTAATGCCACTGGGGATATTATTTCAAAGGTAATCGTTCTCTGATTCAGATCTAAATTACGATCTGTAAATGAGTGAATAAAAATGCATGAATGAAGTCTTCCCCGTAAAAAGGGAGTGGCAGGGGCGTGCACTTGACCCTAGATGGCGCTACTGAAAAAATCAATATATGCATACTATCGGCTTAAATCGCTGTCTTCGTAACAGCGGGATTGTCTAATGGCAAGTGAAATAAGAAAAAACAGACTATAGAGAACTCAAATCATGTGTGGACATGTTGAATGAAATAGTATGAAATAATTAGACCATTTCGAGGTTCAAACTCTAGAACTCGTTTATTAATAACAATTGCATTGGATTTGCAATCCTTAATGTCACTGAAATGAAAGGAGCGCCAAGCAAATTACTGTATTGCTTTTTATAGCTCATTAGCTGGTACCCGGCGCGTTGCTGCCGCCAAAAAAATAATATTAAGTGCCATCAATCAATCATTTGGCAATGTTTTATCGAAATAGGATGAACGATTCAACAGTATATAAAATACGAACAAACAAACATCCATTTTTATATAGTAGATTTGTGTATTCTTTTAGAATTGTAAAACTCTGTGTTCTTTCAGAATGGCAATGAAAGAATTTAATAAGACATTTAATTTTAGAAAAGGTGATTAAATTTTTTCCTTTTCAAATTGATTAAACATAGAAAATACATTTATACCATAAAGTCGTTAATATATTTGAAAAGATAATTTTTGAAAATTAAGATGGTGCAAAATTATTTGTACTACAATATTTTTGGTAGTTAACTGAGAAAAACAGTAAAATTTAATTAAAATTAAAAAACCTCAGGATCAGTCTCTCCAAAACTTTCTCGCATAATCTGTAATAAGGTTGTTACCTCTGAGAATGGCTTAAGTTTCGTTTACATATGATAGTTACCAAATATTGCCCTTTAACTTGGATTTCACATTTCTACTGAGTTTATTGTCTCCTCAGCGAGTTATTTGAGATTGATCATTGGGAAATAGATGCGGATGAGATTCCAATTTTTTTTAAAAAAATTTGATAACTGTACTATCCCTATAGCCTTATGCGTAAGCAGCAAGCTGACCAAGTTTCATCGCCATCGAATGAATGGTTTTGGAAGGCATAAGAGACATACAGACAAACATTCACTGTTATTTATATAGATTCTCTAATTTATTGTATTCAATTGCGAATTAAAAATACATGCTTTTTATTAATCAATTATAGAAAATAGAAATGAAGTTACTTTTCATCTTTCAAATGTATTACACCTATAAATGTAGAACCACATGGTTCTTATCTATACTTATAATAAAGCTCAATGTGTGTGTGTGTGTTGCCGCTCTACAGGCCAGACCGTTGGACGTACAGCTACCAAATTTGGTACATGTATACCTTGGAGGTCGGGAATGTGCACCTCGGAGCCCTTTTTTCGAATTTTTAATTAGAATTTGAATTAATTAAAATTGAAGCGAAATTTCAACGTTTTTCCGCTATAACTTCCGAAAATATGATCGCATAAACATGATTTTTACATCAATTTAAAGATTAAAAAATTAGCCTTCTAATGGTATCAGTGTTTAAATGTATAACTTAAGCTTCTATTTTTAACAAATTTTTAAAGAAATATTTTAACCATGTTTTTTTAGCACGTGACTAGATAAAATAAAAGAATGCCGGAAGTTCAAATAAAAAAAAAATTATCATCGCAAAATAAATCTACAGAAATGCAACTTTCAGCACGTGACTGGATAAAATAAAAGAAATATGAAATGTGATATTTTCTTTAAAAAATAAATGCAAAGCAAAGGTTTCTACAGCCGTTTGCAATATCTATATCATTAACTCAATAAATCTTCTTTATTTACGGTAAACCTGATTGAATTTAGACTGGATATGCATTGAAATCCCGATTTAATAGCATATTTATGTAATCGTTTGCAATATCTGTATCATTAATTCAATACTTTTTTTCCCTTTCTCGCTTTCTTTAAAAAAACATATTTAATATTTTGGCAACATCATCCAATTTTTTTTTTAATATTTTGGAAGCATAACCGATGGTTAAAACTGACTGATTTATAAAATTAAAGAATATTATTAGGCAAAGGTGTACTTTTAGAACTTTCCGTCCATCATCTTAAAGAAAATATTAATTTCAGGTCAATCAATGCCCGGAATTACTTCAAGGATAATGAATATGAGATTTAATTGAACATTTTAGAACGCTTAACTCATGGCGAGCCAGCTGGTCGCCAAAGGCGGCTAGTTATTAAATAAACCTTTTTTTTACTGCTCAAGCCGATTCAGCTAGTTATTAATCACTTAATTATCATTAATTTGAATTTTAAGGATTTTCTCAACAAGACCGCAGTTGTAGTGGGAGCTTTATAAGCCAGATGACATCCTCAAGATTGAGTGATCGTTTTTAGTCTTGTGGTCATGTCATCTGGCTACGAACCGTAAGATCGGAGGTCGGGCCTGGATAAGCCTAATCGCGAATTCAAGCAATAACACATTCAGATAGAATTGATAGGTCTTTATCTATTTAAATAAAAATGAATTCATGTCACATGATATTGAATAAAATTCAATGCCATATGACACGTTGAATAGTTCTTTTAATGTTATTAAATAAAGGATTCCGGCCATGATTTTGTTCCTTCAAATTCAATATTATGTGCCATGAATATTTGATTTAACGATTTGAGGCACAAGATAAAAAAAAACTATATTTTCTCAGAAATTACCGCTATTAGTTTTTGAGATATCATGTTGACGGCGAAGAATTTTAAAGAAAAATAAAGTTTTGAGATAATTGAAACTAAAGACAAAGTTTAGCTGAAAAATATAATATAAAAAAAATTCCCATTGATGATATATCAGGCCTTCATTTTCCTAAAAAAGATAAACTATTTTGGAATGAGAAAAGTCTGAACAGCAAGAAATAATAATAATTAGCCAATGTAGTCCATAATCATTGTTTTTAACGTAGGTTGATACCTTAAGTCACTTACTTCTACCATGTAACCTATAGTTCCACGAAAGGACAGTAAGATATCGATCTTAGTACGAAAAGTAAAACATCCTTTGAATATAAATTCGATACGATGCTGTTTGACATCTGTGCGATATCCTGAACTGTGCGATTCCTGATATCAAGTAACCTATAGTTCCACGATAAGACAGTAAGATATCGATCGTAGCACGAAAAGTGAAACATCCTTTGAATATAAATTCGATATGATGCTGTTTGACATCCGTGCGATTCCTAATATCATGTAACCAATAGTTTTACGATAGGACAGTAAGATATCGATCGTAATACGAAAAATGAAACATCCTTTGAATATAAATTCGATACGACATCCGTGCGATATCCTGAACATATCGAAATAATATCGTGGAGCATTTACTATTAATAGAGAAGGCCGACAAGAAAAATAACAGAATTGTAATAAAAACGACTTGATTTGCGTCTTCCTCTTCACAGTTCAAAAATAACCCTAATGCTGATTCAAAATGTGGCGTAAATATGACTGGAATAAACAGAAACTTATCAAAAATAGCTTCGTTTCATATACAGAAATATTTCACACCCACTGCTCCTGAAAGTCGGATAATATTTTTTAAAAAAAAAGAAAAGTAAAGTAAAAATAAACTATCGTAAATTTCAAGTTATTACGTTATAACATTATTTTTAAGTCACTGTTTGTTTTAATTAATTTAAGTTATGAACCAGTTTAAACCCGTTTGAAACAATCAGGAGACACTTCTCTATCAGTCTCTATCCTTTCTCTCTCTCTCTGTATATATATATATATATATATATATATATGAGTAATCAACCATAAAGGCATTAAATAATTTCCAGAATTCATCAAAAATTAAATTATTTCAGAAAACCGAAACAAAAAAGTATTTTGGAAACGAAACAAATTATGTCGGAATCGAAATTAAAATTTAATTCAAAAAATTAAACTACAAAAGTTAGTTTTAAAAAGCAAATGTAAAATATTATTTTGGAAAAAGTTCATAGTTTTTCTTAATTATAAATAAAAAAGAAAAACCGATTTTAAAAATTCATGTTTTTTTGTTGTTATAAGAACAAAACAATTAAAAAAAAACATTTGAAGAAAAACTTCTGATTTATAATCAGAATCCTAAAAACATATTGTAACAGAAAACCAGAACTAGATCAAAATTTGATTCACAATACCCTTTTTTTGGCCCACAATGGCTGGACTATTAAAAAAACTTATTTAATTAAGCCATTAATTCTATTTAAAGTAAAGAATTTTCCTATAGTTATTATCATTCTTGATATAAACGTATTTTGGTATTTTAAGGAATTTTGAAACGGACATCTTTGAGAATTGTTGAGATTTTAAAAGATTAATTTTTCTTTGAGAATCAAAAGATCTTTAAAATTTTTGAAATATTATTTCCGACATCTTTAGTGTGGTAAATGGGTTTAGAAACTTTGAACCAAATTTAAAATAAAAAAGTAAATTTTAAAAATTTGCAGTTATTTGCTTTTCTTATTTGAAATTCAATTGATATTAATATTTTAAATGTTCAATAAGATTTTATTTTTCAACAAAGCTTTTTGAAAATTGAAAACCTTCAAACTAGTGTGCTCTTATATAAAGTAAAGACACATCTCATCTTCCAACTAGTGTGCTCTAATATACTGTAAACGCACATCTAATCTTCAAACTAGTGCCCTCTTATATACAGTAAAGACGCATCTAATTTTCAAACTAGAGTGCTTTTATATACAGTAAAGAGACATCTAATCTTCAAATAGTGTGCTCTTATATACAGCAAAGATACGTCTAATCTTCACATAAATGTGCTCTTTTATACAGTGAAGACGCATCTAATCTCCAAACTAGTGTTTTCTTATATACAGCAAAGACGCATCTAATCTTCTGCCCTTTTGCTCCGTTTAGTTTTCAGAAACTAATAGATGTTAAACATGATCCTCAAACAGTTATAAAAAAAAGTAGTTAAAGCTGTCTCGTCCGCTTCATAAAACTTTCGAAACCTTAATATGTTCTTAATGAATAAAATAAAATAAGAAAATTGGAAGAATTTTACTTCGTGCTCATTCTGTTCAATAATAACATTTAGAAACGTTATATTATTATGCAGATTATGTCTAGACGTTATTGATTTTCTTAAGAATGTGCCGTGGCAAAATCAATTATAAATGTCTTTAAAACGAAAATGTCGAATACTTCAATATTTTTTTTGTTCACATTACTTAGAACTCATCTTATCTGTGGTAATGCATTTATTTCGGCATCATCTTGTGATCTTTGCCTACAATTTCTGTTGTTTCATGTTTGATTATTTTTGTTGAATAATTATTATATTCTGTTAATTGAACAAAGAAGTAAAATAAAAGAATTTACTACTTCAGTGAGATCTTTTTTGATCTTTTTAGTGATCTTTTTTGTTCGCATTACTTAGAACTCACCTTATCTAAGGTGAAGAATTTTTTTCGGCACCAGTTTGTGATCTTTTTCTGCAATTTCCACTGTTTCATGTTTGATTATTTTTGTTGAATAATTATTATGTTCTATTAATTGAACAAAGAAGTAATATAAAATAATCTAATACTTTAGTGTGATCTTTTTTTATCTTTTTTGTTCACATTACTTAGAACTCATCTTATCTGAGCTAATGCATTTATTTCGGCATCAGCTTGTGATCTTTGCCTACAATTTCTGTTGTTTCAGGTTTGATTATTTTTGCTGAATAAATTATTATATTCTATTAATTGAACAAAGAAGTAATATAAAAGATTCTAATACTTTAGTGAGTTCTTATATACTTTTCAAGGTCTCTAAGGATAGTTCAACATTTGTTTTTTTTACTTCACGTGTCTTTTAAACTTTTCTTAACTCTGAAAAGTATGACAAAATCAATTATTCAGATGAAGCATCAAGGTGTTTATATACTTTAGAAGATTTAACTTTAAAAATCTATTTTTTCACAAGAAGTCATTAATATATGTCTAAACTCATTTCAGAGAGAAAAATCATATTACACTAATTATTAATTACTTAATTAATAATAAGAACTAATTAGCATAATTTTTTAAACATGATGTCTTAATTTCTAATTTGTATAGACAGACATTTTCAGTTGAAAATTATGACTAATATTAATCTTTATGTTGACTGCCTCAATCAAATTATAAAAAAAATATAGTTTTTTTAACAATTTTTTTATCAACGATAAATAGAAAAAGCGAGATATTTCAGGAATTTTAACATTTTAATATCTTTAAAAATTTATCTGTATAAATATAACTTTGATTGAGGCATAACAGATTCATTGTTTTATATAAATCATTTTGACACATAATTAACTATGTTTGGTCAATTTCTTGTTGAGTTATGATTGTTTGAATGAAACAGCGTAGTGGAAAAATATCATTCTTCATAAAATGAGTTTTAAAAAAACGGAAACTAGAGTTTTTAGTGAAAATACCTCAAGAACAATTCTTATAACTCGAGAAATATGCCGAATATTGGCAACATCTTGGTATCGTTTGAGAGCTAAAGGATTTTCGAAGTCATTTACAGTTAAAATTTGTCTTGGTTCTGTTACTTTCACATTCTTTTTTTAGTTTTTTTCCCCCTAAAACTACTATCATACAAAATTATACACTTTTTAAATCATGAATTTTTAAATTATGATCGCTGAATTTTGAAATTTTTCGTCACATCGAAGTCATTATTTCCAGATAATACCTTTTGTGATTTTTAGACTGCAGACAATATATAATTTTAAACTGAAATAGAACTTTTTCCGCATGTATGTTGTCTACTATTTCTTGAGTGGTTGTTTCTTAATTGTGTGGTATATTTATAGCTCACAGAAGAACTTTATTAATGACAAATGGTGCGGGAAAAATCGCCTCAGATCTCACACTAAATTTATCTTAGATCCAGTTGTACCGACAGAGAAATTATAAATAAGTCATCTTCAATTGCTATTGAATCTGTTTCCATTAAGTTCAAGGACATTCAAAATTCAATGCAAACAAAGTTTAATATTCTATTGTCTTCCACTTGTTTTTCTAGTTGGATATTGTTGATTTTTTAATGATAAATACGGAAGATATTGTTATTTCACAGTCGGAACATTTTTGTTGTATCAATCTCTACTACTGACATTTTAGATTAATGCTTTACGTGTTTCATTGTGATTGTAGAGCAAAATTAATCTGTTATATACTTTTTTCCCTAAACAGTCCGTGAACATTAAAACTCCGGCCACAAAAATGTTTAGAGGCACACATGCGTATGAAAAATAAAGTTATATAAAAAAAAAATGTGAATAAATATTCCACATTATTATTATTTTTTTTACTATTTCCGAAATATTTACAAAGAATTTTATGTTGCTAATTATTAACTGCTATTTCTTTTTCCAGAAAAAATATAGGGACATGCAAGAGCTTTTCATTATGAACAGAAATCAAAATATTTTGTTATTAACCGCTTGTCTGATTATCCCGAGTTTTCTCGGGTTCATACATATTGCAGTTAATTATTATCCCGTGAAAAGTCGGGCGAAGCGGAATTTGTCAGTACAATTTATTTTATCTTGGCCTGGAGGAAATGAAAGGAAATATTCAGCTTTGATTGGCAGTTTGCCAAGCTTTGTAGGTTTCGCTGTTCTTTTGGCGGGACTGGTCAGGTGTTTTCCATATTGTATACTATACGTTTGCTTGTGGATTAGTAATGTATCAAAATGGGTAATTACTTGGAAAAAAAAGTGCAATAATGGCGATGATGCAAGATAGAGAAAATGAGGATTTCTCAGATAGTGATTGCTGCAACTGAAAAAAAAAATTATATTAAATCCAACGAGACAGTGTACTCTGTGCTCCCGTAAAAGAGATTCCAGAGAAAAGAAACCAGATATCAGTGTCAAGTATCATTTTGTGCTGTTCCTTGTTTCAAAAACTGTCATACAAATACTAATATTTAATTTTTTTTCATCCACCCGAGATAACTCGGGAGAGTAAATTAATATCAAAACTAAAAGCTTTTTACATCCATAAAAAATTTAAAAAATCAACTTAAAGCCTATATATTTTGTTTTGTTTTGTTTCCTAGTGTTTAATAAAAAAATAAATTAAAACGCGATGATATTTTGCAATTTTTTTTCAAAAAAAAAAAATGTGAAAGAAAAGTTGTTAAAATGTCTTTAATAGTTAATTGAATACTTTCAATTCGCATATTATAAAGGCCTTTTTTCAACTTCCCAAATATGGATATGTTTTCAGTTTACGAAGCGCTTGGGATAAAATTCGAAAATAATTTCTAACATGCAAGTTTCCCCATAGTCATTTGGATGAGCCAACTTTACATCGATTCGGTACTAGTAATCCCAAATTTACATTACTTTTTTGTTGACCGAAAATATGTGTTTTAATGCCTTATTTTCTTGATATTGGGAATCGAAGCTCATTAGCGGATATTGTAAACTGAAGAATTGAAAGAATTTGCTCTGTTTTGAGCCCTTATGATGTATGACATTATCATCAAGGTCAAATGTCTCCCAAGAGGCGAATAACTACATGAATCATCAAGGTCAAATACCTCCCAAAAGGGGAATAACTGCATGAATCATCGAGATCTAATCTGTCCCAAAAGGCGGATACCGATATGAATCATCAACATCAAATGTCTCCCAAAAGGCGAGTAACTATATGAATCATCAAGGTCGAATGTCTCCCAAAAGGCGAATAACTATATGAATTTACCTTTTGGAGTTACGGAGATATCTCTCAGAGACTATATGTGGTCCATAAAACCTCTTGTGATTCTCCAACGATATTTTAAGGTATCCGAATGCGTAGTAAAGATGAATATTAGCAAAACATGGCATGTTTCAAATTTTCTTTATTGGATAGACCAGTCTATCAGCTATCCAAAACAGGTTTACTTTTGTCTCTACGTTCATTAGAAGTCAAGATATTAATATTTTCGTAATGATCGATAAACCGGAAATAGACATTTAAATAACCGGAAATACCAATTTAAAGGCAACAAAAATGTTAAAAATTTGTATAAACGCAAATTTAGTTTTAAATATGGAAAATGTTTGGCACAGAAAAACACAAAATGTTAATGCGAGTTTTAATAGTGTTTTGTTTAAATTTGTACCTAAACATGTCTTTGTTGAGCTCTGAATCATCAGATTAAAGGTATTTATGTCTGTAATGCATTTTAACGAAAGTTTTATACGATTATTAAATATCTTTAAAGTTGTTGGAATGTATCCTAGGGCAAATTCAGTTACAACATTTAATGAGCTCGATAAAAACAGAATAAATGAATTTGAGCAGCATTCACTGCCAAATGAAAAAATTGCCAGAAAAAAATTAAATAATTAAAAAAGGAAAATCATTAAGAAATTAGTAGAAAGAAGTTATAAGCTATAAATGGGGTGAATTTTAAATATGTACGCCCATAAGTTATTTTTAAAACAAGTTACTGTATGCTTTAAATGCATTTTTCTCAAAACTAATTTTTACTCATTTCTTGCTCACTTCAAATCAAATAACCCAAAATATTATTACCATATAACTATGAAATTTGATGGACTTTGTGTTTATACTATTTTCTAAAGAATGAACTAAAAGAATTCAGGTCGAGTGAATAGTTTTTAATTTACAGCTTATTGTTTGAATGATAATGCCATAAATTTACTAAACATTTCATGAGTTAAATGACTTTTTAAGAGCATCTAAAACACGATTATATATGATTTAAATTACTTGACAGCATCTAAAATACGATTATATATGAGTTGAATTTCTTCTTGAGAGCATCTAAAACACGATTATATATGAATTAAATTACTTCTTGAGAGCACCTAAAAGACATTTATATAAAACTTAAATTATTTCTTGAGAGCATCTAAAGCACGATCATATAAGATTTAAATTACTTCTTGAGAGCATCTAAAACAAAGCAAAAAAATATGAAATAACAAAAGCCCCAAAACGCAAAGCTCATGTTATAATTTTATAACATCGATAAGAAAACAGACGCCGACAAAGGATCATTACCAGAAGAAAATTTTTTTTATAGAATACAAATAACGACCTTCTTGTCAAAATAGAATCTTTGATTCAGGAACGGAATAAAGCTATCAGAAATTACTTCTTGAGAGCATCTAAAACAAAGTCAAAAACATACGAAATAATAAAAGCCCCAAAATGCAAAGCTCATGTTATAATTTTATAACATCGATAAGAAAACAGAAGCCGACAAAGGATCTTTACCAGAAGAAAAAAAGAATTTTTATAGAATACAAATAACGACCTTCTTGCCAAAATCGAATTTTTGATTCCGGAACGGAATAAAGCTACCATAATTGACTTCTTGAGAGCATCTAAAACAAAGCAAAAGCACACGAAATAATAAAAGCCCAAAAACGCAAAGCTCATCTTATAATTTATAACATTGATAAGAAAACAGAAGCCAGCAAACGTTCCAAAGTAGATCATTTACAGAAAAAAAAATCTTTTTATAGAATACAAATAATGACCTTCTTGTCAAAATAGAACTTTTGATTGAGAAACAGAATAAAGATATCAAAAATGTAAAACTCGTACATTTCGATCGACTCGGAAAAATTTGCATATATTTCAGATATTGTTTTAAAATTTCGTCAGTTCGCAAGTCGAAGCCAAACTCGCACACTGAATCCCCCCGTTCTGATCGACGGAAACATAAACAAATTTCGCATTGAAAATTCTGAGTGATGTTGAAACAAGGCTTGATTACTCAGAGAGTAATTTCGTGATTTGAATTTTTAATCAAGGAACGCCAGCTTGAGCAAACATCTTTGAGTGAGCGAGAGTTAATTGTTTATCATTTGAAGGTAAATACCGTTCCGAAATCGGGAAAATAGTCAGTACAGCTCATTCCACTATTCAAGGGCTATTAACAAATGGAAACTTAGCAGGGCTCTGCGGAATGAATCTAATTAGTGCAAATGGAAAATGCTTAATTCTAACGATGGGAGTTAAATTATTCGAAAAGTTAAACCAAATCTCTCTATAAATACTCCTAAATCGCAGCTCACGAAACAATGTTGTATTTAAATCTTCTTTGCATGGTGATGGAAATTTCCATTGTAACATTTAGTGAACAAAAATTGTACTCAAAACTGATGTACTGTAATTTGGTTTTAATTGGTACTGTAATTTAACTTATATATAAGTTATATAAACCGAAACTAATTACATCGGAATTGAAATTAAAATTTAATTCGGAATTAAACAGCAAAAAGCTCACAAAAATAAAATCTAATGGAAATAAAACCTATTTATGAAACAAATCTAAATTAATATAATTAAGTAAACGAAACTGAAAATTGGAATCGAAACTAAAACTTATTTCGGGTTCGAGCAAGTTTAAAATTTAAATTAAAAACCTATCATTGTAATTAGTGTGCGCAAATGCAGTTACAACTGAAATACAGATGAATCTAAGTAAATTGACAATATAAGCTAAGTAAGAAGGAATACTAGATAATCAAAATCACAACAAATAAAAAAAGAATTTTTAAGGGTCACCCTCAAGCAAGGATCCATAATATATATATATATATATATATATATATAATATTTATAAAAATTACGCTTAAACGTTGTGGAAGTTTTATAAGCCAGATAACCACCATAAGGCAGGAGTGACCCCATTTGTCTTGTGGTCATGTTACTCATCTGAAAACCCTATCGCTGCAAGTATGATTCTCGCTATCTCCAATAGACACAAACTGTACTTTCTTTATTCCCGATAAGGATATACTGTGCAATATACAGATAATGCATACGCAGATAACAACCTCAATTCAGGAGTGATCACTTTTGTCTTGTGGTCATGTTATTCATCTACGAACACTATCGTTGCGAGTATGATGCTCGCTATCTCCAATAGCTACAAAATGGGCTTCCTTTATTTCCAATAATGCATATACTGTACTTATACTTCTTCTTCTTGCATACAGCCGACCACCCTGCCACCACTGAACGTAGCAGTATCTACGCATATACTATACTTAGTATCATTACTCATTTATATGTAATTACATACATTAATAAAATAGGCTGAGTTACCCTGAATCATTATATTCTACTACTTGAGTTGAAATTTATTACTATTATTTTTTTCAGCATTGTTTTTAATTTATATTTCGAATTGCATTTTCGTAGATACGTGGATTTCAGAGTTTTCGGCATCTAATCTTATCATTCTATAATTCAATTAATTCTTTCATGTAATGATTCTACAATATTTTTAGTATCCGAAGCAGTCTTCGTATAAATTTATTCATTGAATGATGATTCATTTAATCATACTTATTTTACTTCTTAGTATTTATTTTTGGCAAAAAGTTTTCCCAAAAGTTCACCTTTTTTTTTTCCTGTACAAAGTTTGTGTTGCATGTGATTTCTTTCAGCTAATTAAGCACTATTCATTTCAAATCTTTTTTAGAATTTAATTTTAAATTGATTTCTCTTGGATATTTTGGACACAGATATTTAAGTAAGGAAAGGATACTTACTATTAATTTACAATTCAAAAAATGTTACTCGATCTAAAGTAATTATATATTTGCTTTTTAATTTTTAATGTTAGCATATATCCTCTATTTAACTTTCAGTACTACTATTTATTTAACTACATAACTTATAATGCTACTATATATTTAGATCTTATAAATAATAATTTTTTATGTCTTAAGGACTCTATGATTGAGCAGGCGATTTTCTACGGCTATTTTTATAAATGCGCCAATCATATCCATGATATTGTCAACATGATAACAACCCGTTTAGACAGACATAACTCCTAATTTTTTTTATATTTACTTGCCAGCTGATACATTCGATGTTAATGCGATGAACACACACACACACACACACACACACACACACACACACACACACACACACACACT
>JAPMOQ010053333.1:868612-885133 GCA_026543055.1 Argiope trifasciata | reverse complement strand
CACGCACACACACACACACACACACACACACACACACACACACACACACACACACACACACACACACACACACACACACACACACCCACACACACACACACACACACACACACACACACACACACACACACACACACACACACACACACACACACACATATATATATATCAGGCCATTGCTGTTAAATATTTTTCCAATTTGTTGCAATAGATGTCGCCACGGGTATCACAGACATCACTGAACCTCAACCCAAGACGTGTGACGTCAGAATTTGGGAAAAAGCGAACTGCGAATTCTCTCGCCGGACGGGGACCAGAGATTGTCGTATCGTTTCCGATCATGCATCTTGTAAAAACGTAACGTAGTTTCGCCATGAAACAATCGTTGACTCTTGGTGGCATCTATGGGTGATACTTTTTCTTTTCTCTATTGTAAATAGTCCTGTCGTAATTGTAAATGTCTTTTTTTTACTGTAAATAAATAGCTTTCATATTCAAAAGCTTCTTTTTCTTCATTCAGTGACCCTAGACACTGAACTAAATGTGGTTGGATGGGCATTCTGTCCCACCCAATTCCTACATATATGCGGTTAAAATTCGATTTTTTAAAAAAATAATTGTACTATCCCTATAACCATTAACGTAGGTGTAAACAATAAGCAGACCAAGTTTCATCACAATCGGATGAACGATTTATGAAGTCATAAGAGACATGCAGACAAACGTTCATTTTTATTTACATAAAAGAATATCTTTATAATCGTGAAAACCTGCAGCGTGTGCTACACATTTCACTTAAGGGGAGACTGGACTCTTTTAGACCATTTTGGGAATCATGGATTCAAGGTTATGAAATTTTCATGCATATGTATTAAAATACAGATACGTCATATTTCTTTAAAATAGCATTTAAAATCTAAATATATTATTTTTTTAAATTTAAAAGTTACAGAATTTTTAAAAATTATCAAAATATCTCAGGCGTCTTAGTTTTTAATTTTTTCTGCTATTCATTCTTATTATCCAATGTAAATTTTTTACGAATAAAACTATGTATAATTTTGTAATTCCAATTAAATGCTAACTTTTCAGAAATATTTTTATGTAGACTTATGAATTTTCATGCTTATTTTATGCTTTTATTAACTACAATTGGCTTTCAATGAACTAAAAAGATTCGAAATAGAAAATGTATCCCCCATTTTCTTGAAAAGTTTGACCGAAATCATTATCATCGATTCCATTTAATTTCTTCAAAAATTGATACACCAGGAGCATTTACAGGATTACTGTTAAATTGCCTTATTTTAATTCGTAATGTGATGTTTAATTTTAATGCATTTTTAATTCATAACTATTAAATTATCTTATTTTAATACTTACTTCTGTAAGCCCCGTGTGACACTTAGTGGTGCTAGAGAATTTTAAAAATGTTTGAATAAAAAAAAAGTCCATTGTCCCCTTAAATGGATATAGTCTATTTAGATTTACAACACATACCTTGTTTACCGAGCATGAAACAAGCTATTTCTCCCCCCCCCCCAAAGACCGGTAAACTTCTGAAATTTAAACAACTAGTGGAAACCACAAAATAACCTTGGCAAGCAGTTGACCCAATTCTCTTATTTCCACAAAAAATGGAAAAGCATCGTTTTTGCGTCGAAGTTAGGCTGTGAACAGTTTTATGAAAACTATATTTTTAAAACCTTATTTTATTTAAAATTATATTAAAATTTATGTTAAATTTTAAATTAAATTTTTAATCGTTTTTAAGGTGATAATCGAAGACCGAATTTTTGCATTTCCAGTTGTTGAGGGAGAAAAATTTTTTCGGCGATTTTCTATGCTCTAGTTGATTGGAGACTTAAAAAAGTATTTAATTTAAATATTTTTGATCATTCTTCATTGAAATCTGATTGTGAAAATAAATCTACCTACGCTTTTCTCTAGTCACATTTCGATAATAATATAGAAAAAAGCATTATTTCTAAAAAATATTTTGCAGTAGAAAAGGTTTGTTGTTTCTAATGGCACTTGTCATTGACAACCCGCTGACTAAATAAGCATTGCGATTTAATCCAGGTTTTTTTTTTTTGTTTTTTTTTCTAAAAGATCTAAAAAAAAGGAAATTTTGCGGATTATTTAAAAAAAAAAGACTCACACATTGATAATAATAGAACAGAAAGAAGAAGCCTTATTTGCCCAAAATATTTTGTTAAAGTTGCATTAACAACCCAAATATATATCTGTTAAAGTCGCTTTTACAAAAAGTCAAAGATTCCTCAAATTTTGACTAACTATTGCGCGAAATAGAACGCGTGTGAAAAAAAAATTCATAAGGATCTAAAATAAAGGAAAATATGCGGATTGTTTTTTTTTTTAAAAAAAAAGATCATTTACCTTTTTATACTTTTTAAAAATATTTTTGGCTTATAGTTTTCTATTGACAAATCTGATATTCATAATCTGTATCCTAAGAAATGCTAAGGAGCAGGGAAAAAACTGTAATTTGTTTTAAACAAATTGCGTAATGGCTGGTCTGAAATTGGGTCGAATGGAATTAGCGGTATTATTAAGAAAGAGAGAATTTCTATGAGAAAGGAATTTTCTCTGAGAGAAAAATTTCTTTCATCTTGAGTTTTTCTTCTTCCTACTTACACTGAAGAAAAAGAAAACCTTAAAGATTAGATTTTTTGATGAATTTAAATACTACAGACTCTAATGAATGAATAAATTTGAAATAAAAGGATGAATAAATTTGAAATAAATGAATGAATAAATTTAAAATAAATGAATGAATAAATTTGAAATAAAGGAATAAATCAATTTGAAATAAATGAATGAATAAATTTAAAATAAATAAATTTGAAATAAATGAATAAATAAAATTGAAATGAATGAATAAATAAATTTGAAATGAATGAATGAATAAATTTGAAATAAATGAATAAATCAATTTGAAATAAATGAATGAATAAATTTGAAATAAATGAATGAATAAATTTGAAATAAATATGTGAATAAATTTGAAATAAATGAATAAATAAAATTGAAATGAATGGATAAATAAATTTGAAATGAATGAATGAATAAATTTGAAATAAAAGAATGAATAAATTTGAAATAAATGAATGAATAAATTTGAAATAAATGAATGAAAAAATCTGAAATGACTGAATGAATGAATTTATTCACTGAAGAAACCTCACCTGCTTCCCCAGGATGTTAAAAAAAAGACGCGAACAAAATTGCTTGGTAGATCCAACATACAACAAGGATAAAAAACCGTCTGGGAACAGAGGGTCACGTTAGAGAGGGCTTTGCAATAAAAACACGAACTGAGCAAATGTTCTCTTAATGTATAGGTCTCGAAACTGAAACCCTCCGGTTCCGAAGTCAAGATCTTACCACCAGGCCACCGCGACCCCAATGTTAATGTGGGATGATTGGGATATTGTTCTTAGAAGGGCCCAAAACGGTTTTTATTAATTTACATACAGAGTGAATACAAGTTTGCAAGATTGTTAAAAACGTGGACAAAATGACATGGTAGTTGCGTCATGCAAAAAGAATTGAAAATCATATAGGAGCAGAAGGTCGCAAACACTTGTAGAGCCACCAGAGGGCGTTGCGATACAAATATAAGCTGAGCAAATGCTCCAATAAAGTGTGTCTTGGAATTGTAGGAGACTGTTTACTTGGTCCGTACATTAATGAAAGACTTAACGGTTCCATCCATATAACATTCTTGCAAGAGATTCTGTCAGAAATGCTGAATGATGTTCCGATAAGTATTCGTCGACGCATTCGATTTCAACACGACGGAGCTCCAGCACATTTCATCATACACGTCACAGCACATCTGCAGTTTACTTTTCCTTGATTGGTTAAGTTGGACCCATCGCATGGCCATCACTATCACCAGACCTGTCTCATTCGGATTTTCCTTATGGGAAGTTTTAAAAAGACTTGTGTATCAAATACTTGTTGCAACGCCTGAAGACTTGGTAGGAAGAATTGTTGTGGCAACAGGATGCTTTTGAGATTGACCTGGTGTCTTTGAGAAGATGTACATTTCCATGCAACGTAGATGTCAGGCGTGTCTCAATGCATCGGGCAAAAACTTTTAGCATCTCCTGTAGGCTCAACATTAGTCACATGTGAGTGAGTCATTTTCAATAAAATTATCTATAATGGTTTCTTCTCTTTGTATTATGTATTATTTTAGATGCCCTGTAGCAATTGCGACCCACTGTTCCTGTGCGATTTTTGATCCTTGTATGACGGATCTACCATGTCATTCTGTCCGTTTTTTTTAAACACCCTGTACATCGGAATGGATTTTGTAGTTTTGAACTATAGCCAAATGATGAAGGTAATTTTACGTGAACGCACCGATAGATTTTTATTTTTTATAATTCTGGACTTATTCAATTTTCGTAAAATTGTGCTTGCTAATTTCAAAAATTAGAAGAAATTGTAAAATGAATATGAAGTCTTTCTCCTGAATAGGAAGCAGGAAGAATAAGCTGCAAAATGTAAAGGTAATGTTCTTTTTTAGTAATAAAAAAAATCAGATGCAAACTTAATACATTTCAGATACAAATTTTCTACAGTGAAATGCTAATTCTATGCTTCTTAAAATTCATATACCTCTAAAACTATAAATTGATTTCTAATGTCCTTTTTGTATTTTTAAAATTGATTCATTTGAAAAATTTTCACATAAAAATAAAAATGCCATTGTTTATTTAAATACTTTAGCATAACTATGAAACGAGCATTAGAATAAAAACCAATAAACTCATTTGTTTGTGGCTTGTTGGCAGCAAAAAATATTCCTTGATCTGAGAAGTTAACTTCAGTGCACTTCAAAAAACCCGTTAATTTTCTAAATATATTCTTTAAAGGTCAGATAAAAAATATCAAGTGAAGGAATACGTATTATGAACTAGAGTTCTTAGCTTAAAAAATAAAAATGGCAATGCTTATTTGAATAGTTTAGTATGAATATGGAACGAGCATTAGAATAAATGCAAATAAATTATTTGCTTATGGATGGTTGGCAAGAAAAAATATTAATTGATCTGAAAAGTTAACTTCAATGAACTTCAAAAAACCCGTTAATTTCCTAAATATATGCTTTAAAGGTCAGATAAAAATATCAAGTGAAGGAATGCGTAGAATGAACTAGAGTTCTTAATTTTAATTAAAAAAATGGCAATGTTATTGGAATAGTTTAGTATAACTATGGAACGAGCGTTAGAATAAATACAAATAAATTATTTGCTTGTGGATGGTTGGAAGGAAAAAATATTAATTGATCTGAAAAGTTAACTTCAATGAACTTCAAAAAATCCATTAATTTCCTAAATATATGCTTTAAAATTCATGTATCTCTAAAAGTATAAATTGATTTCTAATATTTTTTTTTTGTATTTTAAAAGCTGATTCCTTTGAAAAAATTTCATATATAATAACAATGGCAATGATTATTTGAATAGTTTAGTATAACTATGAAACGAGCATTAGAATAAATACAAATAAACTTATTTGCTTGTGGCTTGTTGGTAGGAAAAAATATTCCTTGATCTGAAAAGTTAACTTCAGTGCACTTCAAAAAACCCGTTAATTTTCTAAATATATACTTTAAAGGTCAGATAAAAATATCAAGAGAAGGAATGCGTAGGATGAACTAGAGCTCTTAATTTTAATAAAAAAAAGTTTTTCAGTGCCCTAATTCTACAAGAAATTTAAAAATCTGTTTGCATATTCTCTGTGAAAAAATGTCCTTTTTGTACACAGTTCTTCATAATACAATTTATCCTCGATTTTTATTTTTACATATGCCGACTCGCAGTTTAAAACTAACCGTTGCCAAGCAACTAAGAAACGCGGTTTAATGAAATTCTCAAAAGACTTGAGGCCTCTTGGGAAGTTTAGGCTTTGATAAGAAAGCCAAAGAAATAAAAAAGTTTGTTAGTTATGAAAGACCATGAAATTCTTCTCTTTAAAAATTTTTAATGGATAGAAAACTTTAATTCTAAAATCACGTGCAAAAAAAATTATTTCCTGAAATTCTAATTCAAAAGCGTATCAAGTCGTTGTTATAGGTAACATTTCACATTTCAACAAAGGTTGTTTGATATTTTTTAATTCTAGCTATAGAATGAACTTTTAAAAAAATTTCGGTTTGTTGAATTTTTGTTTTTGTAAAAGATATTGTTTTCATGAATAGAGAGAATTAATTTTGATTAATTGAAACAAATGCTTTAAATATATGTTTTGCTTTTATTGTTTTTGAAACATTTGTGGCAATAATAAGTAAGATGATCTTTAGAGTTTATTTACTATAAGTAACATTTCACATTTCCACAAAGATTGTTTGATATTTTTTAATGCTCGCTATGGAATTAATTTTTACAGAAATTTGGATTTGCTGATTTTTGCTTTTGAAAAAAAATATCGTTTTCATGAATAGACAGAAATAATTTTGATTAATTGAAACAAATGTTTTAAATATATGTTTTACATTATTATTTTCTGAGACTTGTTTAGCAATAATAAGTAAAATGATCTTTAAAGTTTATCTGTTATCATTACACATTTCAACAAAGGTCATTTGATATTTTTAATGATCGCTATCGAATTAACTTTTATAAAAATTTCAATTTATTGAATTTTTGTTTTTGAAAAAAATATCGTTTTTAAAGAGATAGAAATAATTTTGATTAATTCAATCAAATGATGTAAATATATGTTTTGGCGTTATTGTTTTCCGACACTTTTGTGGCAGTAATAAGTAAGATGATATTTGGAGTTTATCTGCTATAGGTAACCTTTCGCGTTTCAAAAAGGTTGCTTGATATTTTTTTAATGCTCGCTATAGATCATACAAAGATTAATATTTAACTTTTTTCTTTCAAACATGATAACTCGGGATAGTAACTTAATATTAAAACTAAAGGCTTTTACACCCAAAAAAAATTAAAAATTAAAATTAAAAACTACAATTTTTTTGTTAACTTGTATTTAATAACAAAATAAAAAATATTGACGATTTTTTGCAATTTTTTTTTCAAAAAAATCGGCAAGGGAAGCGCTTAAATCAAGCAGAAAGTTATATTTTATGTTTGTTGGAGAAAACTAAAAACTCTTCATTTTTAAACAGTCACGGGTCCTATTAGCCATCTATATAAATAAAAATGAATGTTTGTCTGTATGTCTCTTTTGCACTTATTTATTTCTACTGAAGATGGAAAAACAAAATAATATTACCAACCCTAAAGTCTTGAATAATAAAGTTTAAAAAATAGAATTAATATTATTTACGCTTCCCCTTTGTATATCACTCAATTTCAATGAATGCAATGATTTCCGATTCGAAAATAAATATTATTCATCATTGAACAAAACAGTTATTTTAAATTTCAAGCGATATTTCTAAAATTATTTCTTCTGCTGCAGCAACGTGCCGGGTTCCACCTAAAATTTAATGAAAATATCTTGCAATCTAGTCACATAAAGTGAAAAAGTATCAACGTTTTTGATACTGAAACTGATCAATGAAAGCTGATTAAGTAATTGGGTCTCGCATAAATTTATTTCAGAAAACAATCATCAGTTATTTAAAAAGTTAAATATTTAGATAAAATTATGTTTGCCATCGCAACATTTTTAATGGTTTAAATATTTTAATGGAAATTGTTAAATATATAATCAGTTTGTAACTCAAAAAATAATTAAATATAGTGCAGCATGTGTATTAACAAATATAATGTAAAGTTCTTATTAATTTGTTTACAAAAAGGGAACATTACATACTGTACGATCGTAATTAACTATTTTGTAAACTTAAAATAAATTTCATTTTACAATCATATTTGCTCAAATGATATATTCCGGCTGAAACAAATTATTCATTTGGGAGCATCCTCGAAACAAAATTGTTGATGTATTAGATTTACATGTCACACTTTGTGTATTGTGCATTAAGAAGCATAAACAAATAAAAATAAATTTCATTTCACCATTATATTTGCTCAAATGATGCATTTCGGCGCATCCTCGAAACAAAATTGTTGATGTATTAGATTTACATGCCACATTTTATGTATTGCGCATTAAACAACATAAGCAAATCTTTTTATAAAATATATTCTAAGATTTCAATAATTTTATTTTTTTTAAGTAATCCTAAACGACTTAATCTTATAGACTTATATTTGACGATAAAGGGAATAAATTAAAAAGGTCTCTATTTTCAATGAAGTCGTTTAGAAATAGCTTTATTAGAAGTATGTGAATGAAAAGAATTTTTACCATATTGAATCCTCGAAATAATGAGATAATGATGCATGTAAACCAGCGGTAAGTTTAGAGGTTATTACAGTACATTTGTTAAAGCATCATCGAAAGGAAATGACCCAATTATATTCTTTTATATTCAACCACTAACATTCGCTAGATGCCTATTTGAGTGCTTGTTAGTAAGCTTTTCGAGAACTGTAAGCTGAATAATGTCTGCCTTTAAATTTCAACTAATAAAGATTTCCTCTTTGAAAAATCTATTGAATTCTTTATACCTGAGATATAAGTTTTCAGCACTTTTATTGGAATATACTTATTTTAAATTGAATTTTAATTTTTGGAACATAATGTATAGCATTAATACGGTGAACTTTGATTCAAATTTCATGTATATATTTCTTTTTTGATAAGCAAATGCATAGTTGGACATCATTTTAAGTATATTAAATGTTTAACGCTTAGTTGTTCACTTGCTTCTCAACAAAACAAATGAGTAAAAAGTTATGAAATTGTCATTGCTTTCAACCATTTTTATCGTTGTTGTTATTTAAACCTTAACTGGGGAGGTGAAATTTTAGGACTTACTGAACTACTGTCGTCTGTAGTGAGCTACTGTGTGCTGTCCTGTGCTTGTCCCGGCTGTAAATATTTGTCGTCTTTCTGCTGCCCTGCCATCGTATTAATAAATGCCGTCGTTGTGTTTCTTACTGAGACCTGTTTATTGTGTTTATCTCATTTGTGTTATGGAGTGAGCTCCATACACCCAATACAAGAAACGAATTCTTCAGATTGTGAGTTCGAACACCACAGTCCCAGAAATCTCCTCACGAGTGGTGATTGGAACGTGTATAAATCTGTCATGGTCACAAAGTCCTCCATGTCAAGAGTAATGCCACTAGGGGTACTGGTGCTCTGATCCAGGTCTAAATTACGTCAGCGTCCTGGCTTAGGGATAGCGTGTCCTCCCCATGATCTGGGCCTCCAGGGTTGGAGTCCCGGTTCGGGCAAGGTTGTTATTCTATGTTCTATCGGTGAGTAGTGTGAATGTGCCCCCCCCCAGTAAAATGGGGGTGTGAAGCATGAAGTAACTAAGTTGTACTCTTGACCCCGAGATGGCGCTGCTGAAAAAAAAAAGGGAATCTAATTTAGGCTTAAATCGTTGACATCTTCCCGTCAGCGGACTTGCAAAGTGCAATAAGTAACAACAACAGGTTTAAATTACGATCTGTGGATGAGTAAATGAAATATATGTAGGAAGTCCGCCCCGTAAAAAAGATTGTGACGCGTGAGTTGCTAAGTCGTTCTCTTGGCCCTAGTTGGCGCTGATGAAAAATGAAGGGAATCTAATTTAGGTTTCAACAGCTGACAGCTTCCCGTCAGCGGGATTGTAAAGTGCCATAAATAATAACAACAATAACAGGTTTAAATTACGATATGTGATTGAGTAAATGAAATGTATGAATGAATTCCACCCCGTAAAGAGGGTTATTAAAATTTTAAAAAGATATTTATTTGCGTACAAATTATTGCTTAAATTAAATTGCGTAAAAATTATTTCTTCTGTGGCAGCAACGCGCCGAAACAGCTTGTAAACTATAAATAAAAGTTAATTTGTAAGTAACCTTTATTTGGATCGATGAAAAGGATGAAATTGTTTGCGCTGAGATGACAGATTGTCATCATTTGGTTCCCTGTTTGTTCATTTTATTATCAAATGTGGTTCCACGTCCAATAGCCAGTTCCGTTTTTTCAACTTAATCTCTACAAATGCTGGAAAAGCAACTTCACATCAATATGAAGTTTGAAAATGCAAAATGCATTTCAGAACTTACTCTGTTAAGACCGGATACACATGTTGCATTAGTAATCAGAATGATGTTTTGGTATCCGACTACGTTCGAAGGGAAAATTTTGAAAAATTGGATTTTTTAGAAACTATTTATGGTTTTCAGATGTATTACCAATAATATACACTATAAATACCAAAAAAATTCTTTGAAAATATAATAGATTTTGAGAAACAAGAAAATTTTTAGTAAATTTTAATGAAATTTAACCAAAATGGTTTAAACTTTACCCAAAATTGTAATGCAGCAATCCTATTTTTATTTGTACACAAGTTATAGAATACAAAGAGAGATGAAATGAACCAAAATCTAAGAACAATTTTGAGATACAAAGAATTTATATGTAAAAATATGCTCATATATGCATTTTTACCATAAATTTACTACTTAATTTTTCTAAAAACATCTATAAATGAAAAAGTATGTCACCAACAATTAAACTTTTTGTTCATTTCTTTGCCCCTATTATTTATATAATACACAAAAAAAATTTTATGTAAATACCTCGATTAATTTGGGTAATATCCTTTGAACGGTGAAGAATTTTTATGAAAATGAAAGTTTTGAGAAAGTTGAAACATAAGACAAATTTTAATTTGAAAATATGTCACCTTGGATAGGTCAGGCCTTCCTTTTCTTAGAAGAGATTAACTGCTTTGGAAAGATAAAAGTCTGAAATACAAGAAATAATAAGAATTTTCAAAAAATCACCAATGTGGTCGATAACCAGTGTTTATAACGTTGCCGGATACCTTAAGTAATTCACGTGATTTTCAGATTCAGAGTCATGTGATTTTCCGGGGGTTGACTTTCGCCTCAGTTGTATTCCCTTCACTCTTATTGTACCCCTGGGGATACGCGTACCACACTTTGGGGAACACTGAATTAGATAACAGTCATGCAATATTATTGCTAGAGATATCATTGATTTTTCTATTTAAAGAATTCTTTTATGTATTTCTAGACTTTCTTTTAAAACTTTCCACTTATGAGTAGAATTCTACGGACAGTTTTTAGGAGTTATTTCTTTTTGGTAAATGAACTATACTTCGAGTACATTTATGACATTCTTTCAAAGTCCTAAAAAGGGCAATAAAAGGGATTTTAAAGTTTCATTTCTGTATCAAGTGCCTGTGCTAGCGTTGATAGCGGTCTGTTGCTAAATTCTTAAAAAGAATTTCATCATTTTTTTTGCCCTTTTCTGAATTATTTTCTTATCTAATTTGAGAACATCCATATTTAGGCAGGGATTCTTCATTAATTTAAATATAAACTGTCCTTAAATGTCAAGGCTAGTCAAGTCAAATGAAATGAAGAAAGAAATGAATTGTTTCAAATAAATATCACTCATCTATACTTATAATAAAGCTCAATGTGTGTGTGTGCGTGCGTGTGTGTGTGTGTGTTGGCGCTCTACAGGCTAGACCGTTGGACCTACAGCTACCAAATTTGGTACATGTATACCTTGGATGTCGGGAATGTGCACCTCGGAGCCCTTTTTTTGAATTTTTAATTAGAATTAGAATTAATTAAAATTTAATCGAAATTTCGACGTTTTTCCACTATAACTTCCGAAATTATTATCGGACAAACATGATTTTAACATCAATTTAAAGATAAAAAAATTAGCTTTCTAATGGTATCAGTGTTTTAATATATAACTCAAGCTTCTATTTTTAACGAATTTTTAAAGAAATATTTTAACCATGTTTTTTTAGCACGTGACTGGATAAAATAAAATAAAACAATGCCGGAAGTTCAAATGAAAAACAACAACTATCATCGTAAATCAAATCTAAAGAAATACAACTTTCAGCACGTGACTGGATAAAATAACATAAACATAAAATGTGATATCTTCTATAAAAATAAATGCAAGGCAAAGGATTCTAAGAAATCGTTTGCAATATTTATATCATTAATTCCATAAGTTATCTTTATTTACAGTAAACCTGATTGAATTTAGACAGGATATGCATTGAAATCTCGACTTAATGGCATATTTCTATAATCGATTGCAATATCTGTATCATTAATTCAATAATTTTTTCCCTTTTTCGCTTTCTTTAAAAAACATATTTAACATTTTGGCAATATCACCGAAAAAAACATTTTTAATATTTTGGAAGCATAATCGATAAATTATTAGAGCATTAAACTCAAAAAGTTTTTCCGAATAAAGTTCCCGACTTTTTAACTACTAATAACTGAATCTTTCAACTTAAACTATTTCTTAAATTTTGACTAAAAAATATATGATTTAATTGGAAATTTTAGAACGCATTACTCATGGCGAACCAACTGGTCGCCAAAGGCGGCTAGTGTACAATACTTTCATCACGATATTGCTACCAGAAATCAGCCTTTAAGTTTATATTTTAAAATCCTAACCTTCAGTACATTGATTTATTCTATTCTTATTCTATTACCTTTTTCGTTGATCTGATAAAAATATGGCTGAAACCATAAATATACATTACAACTAAGCGTATAGTATCTTAATTAATAACAAAGAAAATTTCTTTTTATGAATTTCCTTTATGATTACCCTTCGCTTCCGCTTGAAGCCAAAATTTCCTCTCTTTAATAAAGAATGATAAATGCATCTACATTATTAAGAAAATAAGTTTTAAATAAAGAAAATAGAATAAAATTAGGGAAATAAAAATAACAGGTAATACAAGTAGAGAAAAGAAGATATATTTCACTCAAAAACAGTTCAACTTGTACACTTTTTTCAATTGTAAAAGTTTCTAGGTGTTTTTTACATATCAATTGAATGAAATCAACCTCAAAGTAGATTTTGAAATAATATCATATGAGGAAATGTCATTGTTTTCGCTTTAGGTTTTTGGAGCCTCGAAACGTGAAGGTAACAAATTTTCGAAGCCTCAACATGTGAAGGGAACGAATTTTTGAAGCCTCAAAATGCGTAAACAACAAATTGGCTATTTATACCTTTTTTGTATTTTTGAATTTTTCAAAGTATAGCTTTTGAATATCTATCTATTGCTATTGTAGTTTTAGTTTGAAGTCGGTTCCACGATATAGCTTTTGAAATATCTATCTACTGCTATTGTAGTTTTAGTTTGGAGTCGGCATTCATAGTATATCTTAAGGAATATCTATCGTCTGTTCATGCAGTTTTGCTTTGGAGTCGTTTTTTACATTATAGCTTTTGAATATATATCTACTGTTCATGTTGTTTTAGTTTGGAGTCGGCTTTCTCAGTATAGCTTTTGAATTGTCTGTCGTCTGCTTTGGTAGTTTTTCCATTGGAAATCACAGTGTTATTACCTAACTTACGTAACGCTTTTTAAAAGTCAACCAAACAGCTTAAAATATTGTGTGTTTAATCGATACAGATTGTTGGTTCAGGGATAATTTCAATTAATAAAGAAAGTTATTAGAAAATAATTCAGAAGGTTGTCACATTTCGAAATTTATCTCCATCTAAAGTTACAACCTTGGTGTCCAAATCATATATTTTCTGAATTCTTAAGAATTGTTTTTATTAATTTAAGCCATTAACCAGTTTAAACCGGTTTGAAACAATCACGAGACTATCAGATTACTAATGCGTCGATATTTAAAAAAACGATGGTTTTTTTCTCAAAATTGGTTGAGCTCCAAAATTTTATTTTAAATTGTAATGAAATGCTCATATTTCTAATTTAAAAAATCATGTATTAGAGGGAAATTGAATTGAGTGTTAATATTAAATACCAATCTGAATCATGAATGGTTGATTTTTCTCAAAACCATTGGAAAGAAAAAAATATATTTAAAAATGCTTCGTTTTCTATTAACAAACTGGAATTTTTTTAATATGTATTATTCTTATTAGGCTGGCACTTTTCAGGAGGTAGTTTAAAAAAATAAAATTAATTATGTCTCTAGAATTACCGCAAATTTTTTTTAACAAAATTTAATATACATAAAGAAGCTTACCAGATTGATTTATTAACCGTCTTAGTTCCCATAAAAGGTGAACACTGAGACTATTGATTTACTATATTAATCAACTCAATTAATCAATTTTGTTAATCTCAATAACCTTACCAGCCATTTCCATAGACACATTTTTTTGATAATATAATATGTAATAAATATTCCAATCATAGAGGTGTCTCATTTTTTTATTGATAACAGCACAAATTTAGTTTCAATTCGTTATATACTACACCAAATCTGATAATATATGGATATTTTTCAACAAAAAAACCTATATTTTCTAAGCCTGCGTGAGCATGCAATTCATGTTGTTTTTACAGCTATTTCTAACTTTTTTACATAATATTCTAGAACCGAGGTCCCCAACCTTTTTTGAACTGGCAACCCCCTTTTCTAATGAATATTTCAATATCACCCCCCCCCCTCCCACTTCAGATAAATAACAGCGTACATAATGCATGGTGAAAACAAGAATTTAAAAAAAATTCTAATCGATAGAATATTGTTGGAATTGAAATTGAATTTCTTCTTTATTTAAAAAAAAGAGGAATAAAAATTTTAGCTTACCTGTCACAAGGATAGGCAGGGATTTTAATGATACGAATTAATTCATAATAAACTATTGCTTTCTAAATAAATAAACTGACAGTTTCAGAGAACCATCAAAACGCATATTTAATTATATCAAAAAATATTTTTATTAAAATTTAAAGACATTAAATTTCTAACTGAACTAATGAGAAGGCTGAATTTGATGCACTTTAAGGAACTTGTCAATATTAGGCTAGGTTTCACTTAAAAACAATCGTCAGTAATATGGAGCCGATTCCTCTTTTTCGTAACTTATGTCGCCTCAGCACTAAATCCAAGTTCTGCTAAATATGAAGAGGGAAATGCTATCAGAAATCGTTGAACAATCGACCTTAATCCTGAATGCAATTGCGGAATAGACTTCTGCAGCCAAAATTTTCGGTGGTCATTCTTGAATTTAATTTTTAGATCCTCATTTGTCGTCAGTTCTATTAGTTCTTCTAACTGAGGTAATCCTGCTGTGTTGACATTGGAAAATGGATCCCCAACCCAGTCTGGTCTGTCCATGCTTAAAATGACCTGGAATCGCTCCTTGAAGTTATTGTACACTATATTTCGTTAATCCTCTAACGCCCCTTAGTGCCATATCAAAGCCCCCTAATTTTTTCTGGGTCGTTTACCGCCCCCCTGAAAGTTTCAAACGCCCAAAAGGGGGCGTTATCGCCCACTTTGGGAACCTATGTTTCTAGAACAATATAAATTTAATCAGCCTATAGTGATGATATATAAAATTAAAAATAGTTTTTTGTATTCATTAGATGTTTTAAAACCTTTTTTATGAAGACCTTAATAACAATAAATCATTTAAGTACTTAAGATTTTGGTGATAATTATTAAAAATTTCTAAAAAATTCACCTTTTAACAACCTTTGGTACTTGAATAAGTTCTCCTATACTAGTATTAAAGGCTTCTCTAACACTTAAAAAATGATTTTGTTGAAAATATTTAGCACAGACCTACATATACGAAACAAAAATTAGGCTTAAATCAGATTTAAAAATATATATATTAAGTATAATAAAAAAAAGATATCAATACGAAGACTTTTAAATATTAAGAAGATATATATATAAAAAACCATCAGAAGAAATATAAAACAGAGAATATTTTTAATTAGCTAAAGCAATTAAAGCAATTTCATAATTATCTCTTTGTTCGAAAATGAGAAAGTTACAGCAATTTTATGGATCTGATGGTTTTGAGGCTTTGCGAGCATTTTCGAACCCGTTATAACAGCTTCATTTGTAAAGAAAAAATACGATTACATAATAAGGTAATCACAAAAAATGTCCCAACATTTTACATTTATCAGTCATGGCATATTCTTCATCAAAAGAATTTTTCTTTTTTCGCTTTTTTGAAACTCAAAAGTAATTAATGTTTCCACCTTTTGAAAAGGGATTGCGACGAAAAATGAAACTTTTTCCTAATTTGGAAGAAAAAGAAAATAATATCAAAACTCGCGTCGTACAAATCTACATTCAATTTATTTTCTTACTTCAAAATTTATTTCGTAATTGAAGAAGTTTGAGTGAAGATTGTTATTTTCCAGTTTTGTGTAGCTTCCCAATTCAGTTTTTTTTTTTATCATTCTGTTAAAAATACAGAAAAGGAAGGGAAATTCTGGAATGATAAATGCATAAAATGAAAGAATTTTTCTCTTTTTTCGATAAAGTGGAAGAATTTTCCAAACATTTCTGTTCAAAGAAATTGCGTAATTTATCACAACTGAATTGTATGATTTCATCATTTTTTAGCACGACTAAATTATTTTCAAATTTATATATATATATATATATATATATATATATATATATA
>JAPMOQ010053333.1:855870-868512 GCA_026543055.1 Argiope trifasciata | reverse complement strand
ATATATATATATATATATAAAATTGGCGAAAAATATTTAGAAAGCTAATTTTTAAATTATCCAGTTTATGGTTTAATGTAGTTAAATCCGTATCATTTACTTAGAAATATTTAGTTATTTTATATAACAAAATATAATTTAATTCATTTGTTTGAATTTCAGAAAAATTGATATTTTGTCCAAAATATCCCTACATTTTATGTTTTTCAGTCATGGCATATTCTTCATTAAAAGAATTTTTTTCTCTTTTTTTAAAAATTTAATAGTCATTAATGTTTACTCGCATTTTTATCTTCTTTTTTATTTAGCACTAAAATGGAGTTTCCACTTTTTGAAAAGAGACTGCGACGAAAAAGAAAACTTTTTTCTAATTTGAAAAAAAAAAATTAACATCAAAACCCGCATCGTACAAATCTATGTTCAATTTATTTCCTTACTTCAAAATTTATTTCGTAGTTGAAGATGCTTGAGCGAAGATTGCTATTTTCTGGTTTTTTGTAGCTTCCCAATTCAGTTTTTTATATTTTTTTTATCATTCAATTAAAAATACGAAGGGAAATTCTGGATTGATAAACGCACAAAATGAAAGAATGGTTCACTTTTTTCGATAAAGCGGAAGAATTTCCTATTCATTTCTATTCAAAGAAATTGCGTAATTTATCACAACTGAATTGTATGATTTTATTATTTTTTTAACATGACTAAATCCTCTCGAATTAAAAAAATTTTTTTAAGGCTTGAATATTGAGGGGAAATATTTAGGAAATTAATTTTTAAATATCCAGTTCATCTTTTAATGTGGTTAAATCAGTATTTTTTACTTAGAAATATTTTCTTATTTTATAAAACAAGATATTATTTAATTCATTTGATTGAATTTCGAAGAAAAGTACATTTTTTTTCAAAATAAAGCACCATATTTATTTATTAATACTATTGACTTATATTATTATAAAACATATATTATGTATTTATTTTTTATACTATTTCATTTATTTGCTTGAATTTTAGTGCGAAATGATATTTTGTTCAAAATATTCCAACATTTCATGTTTTTCAGTCATGGCATATTCTTCATCAAAAGATTTTTTGTTTTTTGTTTTTTGAAACTTAAAAGTCATTAATGTTTGCTCGCATATCTTTCTTCTTTTTAATTTGGCACTAAAATGGTGTTTCCACCTTTTGAAAACTCCGGCAGCGAAAAATGAAACTTCTTTCTAATTTGGAAAAAAAAAAATTAACATCAAAACCCACCTCGTACAAATCTACGATCAATTTATTTTCCTTACTTGAAAATTTATTTCGTCTTTGAAGATGTTTGAGTAAAGATTGTTATTTTCTAGTTTTTTTTTTTTTTTTTTTTTTTTTTTTAGCTCCAGAATTCAGTTTTTATTTTTTATTTTGTTTTATCATTCCGTTAAAAATACAGAAAATGGAGGGAAATTCTGGAATGATAAACGCACAAAATGAAAGAATGGTTCACATTTTTCGATAAAGCGGAAGAATTTTCTATACATTTCTATTCAAAGAAATTGCGTAATTTATCACAACTGAACTGTATGATTTTATCATTTTTTAACATGACTAAATTATATCGAATTAAAAAAAATTATGCTTGATTGGGGAAGAAATACTTAGGAAATTAATATTTTAAATTATCCAGTTCATTGTTTAATGTTGTTAAATCCCTATCATTTACTTAGAAATATTTCCTTATTTTATATAACTATATTATTTAATTAATTTTTTTGAATTTCGAAGAAAAATTAATTTTTTTTTTCAAAATAAAGCCCCATATTTATTTATTCATTACTCATGACTTATATTATTATAAAATTTACGTATAATATATTCAATTATTATTACTTCATTTATTTTTTTGAATTTCGGAAAAAGTGATATTTTATTCTGAATGAAGTCGCATATTTGCGTCACATTGAAAGACGTATTCAAAAAAATGTATTATAAATGTAATCAGAGATTTTGATTAATATGTACGTTTTAGTCAGTTTAGTTATATTAAAGTCCCGATTTGAAGCAACACTATGACTGTTTTGGGACATACCTCCTGATTTTGAGTCGCGGTCTGATGACGAGGACGACATCTGAGATACAACCTTCTCCAAACTTCCACACCACACCAGCGGGTATGTACGTTTTAGACCTCCACGAATCCAAGAAAAACAGATATGCCTGCCTTAAGTGCAATAACACAAAAAGTACGTAATCTTTAAATAAAAAATTATAATCTTTAAACCAAACATTTCTATCAATTTTTCTCGAAATTCTTCTACTGGAATTTCTCTCTGTCTATCCGCGTACATGGGAATACGAAATTTTAAAACTGCATAGTTTAGTTATGTTAATGTCAAGTTGTGATTCAACATTATTTCTATTTTGGGACAGTTAGTTAGTTTAGTTTAGTTTATTTATATTAACGTCCCGTTTAAAGCAACACGAGGGCTATTTTGGGACAGATCTCTTCATTTTGAACCACCGTCAGATGACGAGGACGACACCTGAACTGCCCCTCCCCTCTCCACACCACAAAACACCAGCGGGAAGACGTTTGGCATGACAGATATAACGTGCAAGAGACCCCCTGACACGACGGTTCTTCGACAGAATCGAGTCTCGAAGCTGAAACCCTCCGGTTCCGAGGCCGAGACCTTTCCACCAGGCCACCGCTGCCCATCTTGGGTTGGACCTCGTTATTTTGAGCTGCGGTCAGATGACGAGGACAATATCTGAGCTCGCTACCCCCTCTCCACACCATACCAGCGGGAGGTCGTTTGGCGTGACGGATTTAACGTGCAACAAACCCCCTTACAAGACGGTTCTTCGGTGAAATCGGGTGTCGAACCTAAAACCCTCCAGTTCCGAAGTAGAGACCTTACTACCATGTCACCGTGGTCTGAAATAAAACTAGGATCTTAAATAGTTTTAGAAGGAAAAAGTAACACCAGCTTTAAGTTTGTTTTGTTTAGCTTAGTTATATTCACGTCCCGTTTCGAAGCTACACCAGGGCTATTTTGGGATGGACCTCGTTATTCTGAACATCGGCCGGATGACGAGGACGAAACCTCAGCTGGCACCCCCTCTCCACACTACACTATTCATAGAACGTTTGGTCCAAACGTTTAACAAGCACCAGACCCGCGTGCTCGAAGCTTCTTCGGTGGAATCGGGTTTCGAATTCAAAACCCTTCGGTTTCGAAACCGAGATCTTACCACCAGGCCACCGGAACCCGAAATAGAACAAGGATATTTTATAGTTTTAGAGGGAAAGTGTAAAAACTAGTGTCAAATTTGTTTTGTTCAGTTTAATTTAGTTATATTAGCATCCCATTTTGAAGCAACACCATGGCTATTTTAGGACGGACCTTCTAATTTTGAAATGTGGTCAGATGACGAGGACGACACCTGAGTTGGTTACTCCCTCTCCACTGCACACCAGCGGTAGAACGTTTGGTCTGATTGATTTAGTATGCAACAGACCCCCTTTTCGAAGGAAATCGGATTTCGAACCTGAAGCCCTTACAAGCCGAAACTTAATTACCAGGACACTGAAGTCCATTTAAAATTACAAAGAACCTAATATATAAAATTTGGCATTCAAATTTATTATTTTTATCATTTTAGTTTCAAACTTTGTGAATACAGTTTCTTTGTGTTCTTATAGATGTAGCAAATTAGATGGCTGAATGCTAAATCATGATTTTGCACATTTAAGGTACCCGACTTCGTTATAAGCACTGGTTATCGACCACATTCGCGAATTTTTAAAAAAATTCTTATTATTTCTTTAGTTCAGAATTTTCCATTTTCAAAACAGTTTTACTTTTCAAAGAAAAGGAAGGCCAGACTTATCATCCTGGATCACATATTTTTCAGCTAAAATTTATCTTTAGCTTCAATTTTCTCAAAATTTTAACTTTCATTAAAATTATCTGCCGTTTACATGATATCCCCAAAATTAATAGAGGTCTTTTCATATAAATTTCAGCGTATGTTTTTAATAATATGAACGACGAAATGAACCAGAAGTTGTATTGTTGGTGAAATACGTTTTCTTTTATAGGCGTTTTTAGAAAAATTAAGTTGTAAATTTATTTTAAAAATGCATACATAAGTATATTTTTACTCATAACTTGTTTGCATCTCAAGATTTTTATTACATTTTATTACATTTACATTTTGATTATTACATTTGATTCATCATTGTATCCTATAACTTGTGCGCAAAGAAAAATACGATCGCTGCATTACTATTTTGTGTAGAATGTTAACTGTTTTGGTTAAATCTCATTAAAATTTACTACAAATTTTCCCATTCCTCAAGATACATTATATTTTCAAATAGTTGTTTTTGTATTTATAGTGTTTGTTATTGATAATACATCTAAAATCTATAAACACTTTCCAAAAAATCCAATTTTTCAAAATTTTTCCTTCGAACACAGTCGGATACCTTAAAGTCAACGTAGAGATTATTTATTTGTTTGTATCCATCTAAACATGATAATCCATAAAGATAAAAAGGTTGGTGCAAGAAATTTAGCTTGTTATTTAGTTTATGACATCGATATTAAACACTTCTATTGAACTTTCAACCTAATCATCCAGTGGTTCAGTTCCATACAGTTGAAAATATACGCATTATTTTACCGTCTCTGTATTGTGTAAATATGTAAAATTGATTATTTAATTAAAATTGTTATAATAAAGAAATATGAACACATTAAATGAGAATAACACATAAATCTATCCGAAGGATTTTAAATTGTATTTCAGAGTTCTTTTCGTTCCTTTTACAATGGTTTTGTTACTAAATCTAAGAAGAAAAAGATGGCCTATTGTAGAAACTATATCAATTTGTTTTGATTTATTTTTTAAAAAAGCACAATGAAGTTAACATCTTTTATTAAACAATAAAACCATAAAAAAGCTAATGTATCTTCACATGTCATTTTAAACATTGGCATAGATATCTTCTATTGGCTAAATCCTAGAATAAAATGAGATATCCAAAGACTTTTCCTATTTTAATCTTATCATCTGACCATGGTTCAAAATAACGAGGTCCGTCCCAAAATAGCCCTGGTGTTGCTTTACAACGGGACGTTAATATAACTAAACTAAGCTAAACTTTCTATTTTATTCCCTTTTTGGAATCCGAAAAGCAAATGCTGCCGCACTTTTCTATATGACAGAATTGGAAAACGAATATTTCAATTGAACCCAAATAACGTAAAAAGAAATGCAATTTAAGATAATCACTATAACGGACAGTAAAATAATTATTCATAAAATGGAAAGTATAAAGAAAAAATGATTTAAAAATGTTCAAAAAGTTGAAATGTTAAAAAACTCTGGCTCTGCAAAATGTCTAAAAATCCAATTATTCTTTTACAAGGCGGCCGTTTGTAATTCCAGTTCAAAATTTTTTAAAATCTTAATTTAGATGAAGCCTTCTGAAGAATTTAGAAGCATTATTATAGTTAAAGATAATGGCTTTATACTGATTACTGAATGACATGAATTTGGTACTGAACTGAATGAAATGAATTTTATACCGAACTAAAAGAAAGGAATTTGATACTGAACTGAATGAATCCTTTGATACTGAAAGGAATAAATCCTTTGATACTGAACTGAATGAATTCTTTGATAGTGAAATAAATGAAATGAATTTGATACTGAAATAAATGAATTCTTTGATAGCTAACTGAATGAAATGAATTTGATACCGAAATGAATAAATACTTTGACACTGAAATGAAGGAATTCCTTGATAGTCAGCTGAATGAAATGAATTTGACACTGAAATGAATGAATCCTTTGATACTGAAATGAATAAATCCTTTGATGTTGAAAAGAATGAATCCTTTGATATTGAAAAGAATGAATCCTTTGATACTGAAATGAATGAATCCTTTGATACTGAACTGAATGAAATGAGTTTGACGCTGGAATGAAAGAATTATTTGATACTGAACTGAATGAAATGAATTTGATATGGAACTGAATTAATCCTTTGACACTTTCCTGAATTCCCAATGTCAAATACTTCAAAGAGTTTACTTCGTGCAAAGAATTGCTACATTCCGCCATGAGGATATATTAGCAAGCACAAAACATCCCAACGAACACAGAGACTAAGCATCCTCGGAAACATATGAGGTGATATTTATGCAGAGAATCGGTACATATCGTTAATTACTCCATAACACTTATTGCATTTTAATCTGGAACATGTTTACTTCTATAACGATTTCCTATCCTCAGAATCGTGGTAAATCTTTTGTCCTCGTTAAATATTCTAATCTTCTTCATACTCTCGAAACTGTTTGCAAGGAATATCAAAGTGACCCGAAGCAACATTAGAATAACTGTTAGTAAAATTTAAACATTTACAACCAAAGAATCAGAAGTAATAAAAAATCCAGCCTGAGGACTTTCTCAAGGACTTTCTTTAATCAAGAATTTTGTGACACTCAAGAATTGACTCCTCGTAGGGTCACGAGGGGTCAATTTCTTGACGAAAGTCAGACCTCTCACAGAAAAAATCCCTGGTTTGAATCTCTATCTGAGGATGAACCTTGAGAAAGTCCTCCGGCCGGATTCTTTATTACTTCTGATTCTTTGGTTGTAAATGTTTCAATTTTACCAATAGTTATTCTAATGTTGTTCCGTTCATTTGTTTTAGTTGTAGCTGCATTAGCGATATCTAAATACAATGTATATTTGTTCTAAAGGTTCAATAAATTCCGTAGGTAAATTTTATATCTATATCTATATATATATATATAGGATTAAAGATGAGCCGAAAGACATTTTTCGCTTTGCCACTGTGCTAAATGGGCACTGTATTTTTTGTTATTATTTTGGTTTAATCTTTGAGTTATTGCAAAAGAAATAGACGTTGAGAGTCCATGAATTGAATGTCAAATACAAGCTTACTAGCTGTTACCCGGCACTTTGCTACAGCAGAAATAATCTTGGAAATATCGTCCGGAGTTTGAAATAGTTATCTTGTTTAATTAAGAATGATAGGAAGAATGATATTGATTTTCTCATCGACAATGAATACATTCATTGAAATTGTTGGATATGTAAAGGAAAAGTAAATAGTATTTATTCCATTTTTATTATTCTACTCTAAAAACAAATATTCATTTTTATATATTACATTTGTGTATTCTTTAAGAATCGTAAAGCTTGGTGTTCTTTCAGAATGGTAATGAAAGAACTATTTATTGCATCTTGTGATTCCTTTAATATTCGTTCAAAATTCTCAAGGCTAATGTTAGAAAATGTCATTAAAACATCTTGTTTTAAAAGTGATTAAACGTAAAAAATATACTTTTACCATAAAATCTTTAATATAGGTTAAAATAAAAAAAATTGAAAAATAAGATGGTGCAAAATTATTTTTACTATAATATTTTCTGAAGTTACTGCAAAATACTCTAAAATTTTATTAAATGCTTGGTTAAAATTTCAAATCTACAGAATTGGTTGCTCTAAACCTTTCTCGCACACTGTCTACTAAAGCTATTATCTCAGGGAACGACTCACGTTGCATTAGCGTACAGCAACTACGAAATATTAACGTTTATCTTGAGTGTATCATCTTTACTGAATCTGTTGTGTTTTCTTGGCCAGTTATTTAGTGTTCAATCCTTGATTAACAGATGCGATAAAAAGATCTGAAAATAATTTTTATACTTTAGATGATTGTATTATGTCTATAACCATCCTGTAACTGTAAGTAATAAGTAATCGAAGTTTCATCGAAATCGGATCAGTGGTACGGCAGCACATAAGAAACATACAGACAAACATTCATTTTTATTTATATAGATGTGTGCATTTTATTAAAATATCAATTTTGCTATATTTCTCATTGATTATTATTAGTTCTATAATTTAGTTATATTAAAGTCTCAGTTTTAAAGCAACACTATTTAGGAACAGAAACCATAATTTTGAGCCATGGTCAGATGACAAGGACGACACCAGAGTTAGCACTTCTCTCTCCAAGCTTCTGGCGCACACCATCGGGAGGACATTTGGCAGCGACGGATTAAACGTATACCAGGCCAACTTACACAATTTTTCAACGGGACTCGAATTTGGGCCTTCTGAGGCTCAAACCTCACCATCAAGCCAACCATATTATTTGGCCTAGAATAATAATTTTGCTAACTAATAATGCTAACTCTGGTGTCGTCCTCGTCATCTGACCATGGTTCAAAATTACTGTGTCTGATCCTATATAGCACAAGTGTCGCTTTAAAACCGGGACTTTTATATAACTAAACTATAGAACTAATAATAATTTTATATAAAAAATGAATGTTTATTCATGTTTACTCATTTATTCATTTTTATTTAAAGAGATTTATTATTCTCCCTTATGAATAAAATAGCTGCTGATAATCTAAATTTCAAGTAAGGGCTAAACTCCAAACTTAAAGGATTTCTTAGAATCAAGAATATAACTTTGAGAAACATACCTTTAATAGGCTAGTTTGATCAAAATGACGGCTCACTTTTAAAGCAGCTCTAAGGTTATTTTAGAGAGGGCCTCTTAATTTTGAACAGCTGTCAGATGACTCAGACGATATCTGAGATGGCACACACCACTCCAACTTTCCACTCCACACTAGTAGAAGGGTGTTTGCCTTGACGGATTTAACGTGAAACAAACCTGCTCACACGACGCTTTATCGGTGATCTCGAACTTGAAACCCTCTAATTCAAAAGTCAAGGCCTTACCACCCTAGCCAGTTAATACGTTAGTAATGCATGTTCAAACAAGTATCTTTATCCAAGAATGGTTTATTAGAGATATGCAACGGCACTCCAAAACTTTGACCGAAATTTTTTTTAAAAATACAGTGTATTATTCTTAATACATGACAGTTTTAGCTCAAATGCCGAAATGGATTTCGAAAAAAGTGTTTTTACAATTTGTCTTATCGAGCAGTGTTTCGTCGTAAAAGTAAAGTAGCAATGAGCAATAGTTGACAATTTAAAAGCGAATAAAAAATGAGAGAGAATAACATTTATCTACATTCACACTAAAAATGAAAACTTTTTACGAAAAAAGAGCAACAGCAATTTTAGCTCAAATGCTGAAATGGATTTCGAAAAAGGTGTTTTTACAATTCGTCATATCGAGCAATGATTCGTCGTAAAAGTAAAGTAGCAATGAACAATTGTTGAAAATTTAAAGCGAATAAAATATGAGAGAGAACAAAATTTATCTACATTCACTCGAAAAATCAAAACTTTTTTCTAAAAAAAAGAACAACAACAATTTTAGCTCAATTGCCGAAATGGATTTCGAAAAAGTTGTTTTTACAATTCGTCCTATCAAGTAATGATTCGTCGTAAAAGTAAAGTAGCAATGAACAATTGTTGACAATTTAAAGCGAATGAGAGAGAACAACATTTATCTACATTCATTCGATAAATCAAAACTTTTTTACGAAAAAACAACAACAATTTTAGCTCAAATGCCGAAATGGATTTCGAAAAAGGTGTTTTCACAATTCATCATATCGAGTAGTGATTTGTAGTAAAAGTGAAGTGACAATGAACAAGAATTGACAATTTAAAGCGAATAAAAAATGAGAGAACAATATTTATCTACATTCACTTGAAAAATCAAAACTTTTTAAGAAATAAGAACAACAACAATTTTAGCTCAAATGCCGAAATGGATTTCGAAAAAGGTGTTTTCACAATTCAACATATCGAGTAGTGATTCGTAGTAAAAGTGAAGTGACAATGAACAAGAGTTGACAATTTAAGGCGAATAAAAAATGAGAGAACAATATTTATCTACATTCACTCGAAAAATCAAGACATTCTAATAAAAAAGAACAACAACAATTTGAGCTCAAATGCCGAAATGGATTTCGAAAAAGGTGTTTTAACTATTCGTCATATAGAGCAGTGATTTGTCAATATGACGAATAGTAAAGAGGCAATGAGCAATAATTGACAATTTAAAGCGAATAAAAGTGTGAGAGAAAAACATTTATCAACATTCACTCGAAAAATCAAGACTTTCTACGAAAAAAGGAACAATAACAGGGATTTAAGTTAACTGTTTTGATCGTATTTTGAATTTAAGCTTTATATAAAACAATATGCAAAGTATTCGAAATATATTTTTCAGCAGATTGAATTTCTACGATTATAGAAAGATAAAATTGCTCAGTTGCTTTTATAGATTTAACACAAATACTTGTTTTTTTTTTAAAAAAATGTTTCAGTCTATTTTTGAGTATAAGGAAGCTTTCTTTCTTTTATTTTTTCACTTCATTTTTAGTGTCAAAGGTATGTAAAGGTTTCTTTGTAGTAGAGATGGAATTGAAGGCGGCTTTGATGTGTTTTTTGTGTTTTTTTGACACTGAAAGCAAGAATTCAGAGCAGGTAAAAACATCACTGCTTTCCGTAGCTCTTTACAAAAATAAACAGCTTGCGGTTTCCAAAATGTCAGCTTCAATTTTCTGATCGAGAGCCAACTTCGTAAATTTCGCCAACGATCAGACTTGTTGATGTATCTGTATTCGATTCCGAAGCTTTAGGGAATATCGAAACATTATATAAGCAGATTCAGAGCTTTAGTATAGAAAGTAAGCAATTTATAAGCAAATATTCATGTGTATGATTTTCTTTCGATGGTAAAAAATGAATTACAGTTTCATCAAATGTTAGAGGTACTTTCAGTTTTCTATAAATGTTAAATTAGACTACCATGCAGAAACGTAAAGAAAGTTTTTGTTCAAAATTGCAATTTATTTAACCCTTCAATAGGGAAGCGAAATTTTACGACTTAACTGGGGAAGTGCGGTCTACGAAACCGCACTTCATTTACGCTCAAATTAAATTTTCTAATAAATGCATCAGTATGAAAAACTGCCAATATATTTTGCAGATATTTTTCTAGCATATGTAGATATGTTTTAAAAAATATTCACAATATATTATCGTTGAAAAAGGGAATGCGTTGGAAAATACATTTTCTTCTCAAATTACATGTTGCAATAAATATTATTCTTGAAAAAACTTATCACTTTTTACTTTTTAAATCATATTTATTTTTACAGTATATAATGGTATATAGAAAACAATAAAATGTAAAATTCAACAATTATACGAAAAATATAAAAAAAAATTGACAATGGGTAAAATTGACTCTTTTTTAGCGGTTGTGTGGCATTCATTGCACGGTTTTCTAGATCATTTTAAATATACAGATTAAAAACTGTTATAAAAGCAGCCTACAAATTCTGTATACATTTCTCTCGGTATATTAATATATTTTATGCATTTTCCAAAGTACATTATCACTATAAAAATTAATTATTTTTGAACATACATGTCAGAATCAGCTGAATGCGAAATTTCATCGAAGAACTCTTCTGTACAGTTATCCTTATCACTAAAATCATTTTCTGCTTCATTTAAAAGGGTCTGGGGACTTACTTCATAATAGGATCAGCAAATTGGATGATATTTAGAGGATTAAGTTTTAGAGCCATCTACTAAGTCTTGTTTATTATAGGGAGTGCGGTCTTAGAGACCTCGATCGAAGAAATAACTGAATTATTTTAAAAACCATCCGCTGAAACCAGTTGAAAAAGTACATGTGTATTGAAGGTGACAAAGCAGGAAGCTACAGGGTCAATGCTTTCAATTGAGCTATAAATAGAAAAGGGGTAATCAAAAGCGGTCACTAGTGGTCTCGCAGACCACACGTCCCCAGTAAAGGGTTCAAAACATAATTAGCTAAACATATTAGCAAAAACTGTTACAAACTTTGTCAAAATAGAAAAGGCGTTAACTTAATATTTAGGAAAGAATAGCCAAAGAATGTTGAATTGCAACTTTCATTATTTTTTTCTGTCAGCAATTCCTTCACATATAACCATGTTATACTTATGATTGATGTTGAGATGAGGAATTTTTCATTTGATTAATTTTTAAGAAATTAAATCAAGATTCTCTTTTTTTTATTTAGTATCATTCAATAGCTGATAAATGAAACAGTGGAAATATAATTGAAATTCATGACTTTTCATAATCTGGGACAATGTGTCAAAAACCGGAATAAACTGGTTAATATGACCATTTAATGACCAGACAGACAGAAAAGTAGACAGAAGTCACCATTTGTTACTGGGTCAGACCAATTCAACATTATTACTTCTAAGTTAAATTAATAAGCATATCGTCCGGCATGGTTAACCGTTATTTATCAAAGTGAGTTGTTTATTACTTTATGTCTCACCAACAATTTTATACAAATGAGAATAATTGTTTTATAATATGCAACGGAACCTTCATTTGTTTTATGCCAATTATTTTGGAGTTTGGTTTGAAAAAATTTGAAGTGTGTTGCTCTAATATTATACTAAAAAGGAAAAAAAATGAAATCAACTATCACAAATTTCACGTTAACATGTTATAGCTTTCATTTTTAATTTTTTAAGTTATTATTTGTCTTATAAAATTTAAGTCCAGTTATACAACCAGTTTAAATCAAGTCTCTCTCTCTCTCTCTCTCTCTCTCTATATATATATATATATATATATATATATATATATATATATATATAT
>JAPMOQ010053333.1:804026-828430 GCA_026543055.1 Argiope trifasciata | reverse complement strand
TCTCTCATTCTTTTAAATCCTTTTTGAAAGAATTCGAATTGAAATTTTGTGCTTAATACTCATAAGGAAACAACGTATAAGCAAAAGAAATCAGACTATAAAAGATGAACAACGTAGAATGTAAGATAGCGAAGAAATAGTTGACAAATTAGATATTTTTTCATAAAATGATTAATGAAATTAAAACTGATCTGGGAAATAACAGTCCTGTTATATAAAATTCGAAGATTAATCCTGTGCAGTCAACTAGTTTTGCAGCTTTATTTCTCATTCTTTTAAATCCTTTTGAGAAGAATTCGAATTGAAATATTGTGCTTAATACTCATAAAGAAACAACGTATGAGCAAAAGAAATCAGACTATAAAAGATGAACAGCGTAGAATGTAAGATAACGCAGAAATAGTTGACATGAGAAGGCAATTATTTAGATAATTTTCATTAAATAATAATGAAATTTAAACTTATCTATGAAATAACTGTCCTGTGCTATAAAATCCTAAGATAAACTCTGTGCTATCAACTAGAGTTGTTGTTCTATTTCTCATTCTTTTAACCCTCCAAGCGGCGGAGACGTCTTTTTCTGGAAGGCACAAACCCTCCGAAACGGGCGTAACCGTGTTTTTTCGTTCTGTTCAGTTGTTTCCGAGACGGGCGCAAACGGTTTTTTCCTACTTTCAATTGAAGCGTCGAAAAGGGCGAAGACGTGTTTTTTCTTCTGTGCCGTTCCCCTCCGTTAATGACCTTCTTGTCAGTGATAGATTACTTTACGATAACCCCCTAAAGAGAACCGAGTAGAAGCACTTAGCACTCATAAAAGAATTCCTTTTCGTTAAATGATTTAAGTAGGAAGTATATTTCATGTGGTTTTTAGAAACTTATGAGAAAAAAATCTTCTCACTAAATTTTACTTTCGTAAAATGTTGCTATTAAACAATTTTAAAATACGTCTAACGCCTTCAAAAGAATGACAAAAATAAAAATAATTTAAATAATTTATTTTATATATTTATTTAACTACTTTGCCTCAAAATTCATGACATGAATACGTTGACAAATTTTCAGTTAAGAAATAAAGACTGTCTGTTAAAATTTGATTTTTGATGTAAAAATGTTTCAATTTTCTTTTTCATTTATTTAAAAATACGGCATAAAGACTTGCAAGGAATTTCATGTTTTAATTTAATTATTTGTGTTTAAATTAATTTATTTTTTGTGTTTTATTTTATTTAATTCGCAGTAATGTAAATTTATATTATAGGTTCCGAATCAAAAGTTATAATATATTTATAATAGCCATATTTTAAAATTCTTTTTTTTTTTTTTTTTTTGTAAATCGCGAGAAACGATAATCACAAAAAAATTAATTAGAAAACAGCTAGAAAACAAAATAAACAAAAAATTAATATAAACAGCTGGTCCTGGATTTATAAAATTTTGTACATAATTACTTCCTGACCAATAGATAATCACTAATTAGAATCTTTTTTAAATTTCTTATTTCTTATTTATTAAATCTTAATTTAAATTTAATCAAGCAGAAAAGCTTATTGGCAATTGTTGTGTCACATTAAAATTCAAAAGATTAACTTTCCTTAGACAAAATTTTCGTTTTCGGGACAATTTTTATTCAGGTTTTAAAAACAATTCAGAATTTTAGAAGTAATTTGTAACAATTCTTTTTTATAGAAATGAAATTGAAATCAATTTTGTTATTTTACCGTAACTTTCCGGCGTTACTTTCTTCACGTTGAGAAAAAATATCTGCTTTGTTTAAACAGTAACTTCAGTTAAAATTTTTAAGAACTTTTTAATGGCTTATTTGAATAACACGATGTAAGAATCTTTCACATGATATGCCATAATTGATGAAATCAAGAATAACGACATCATTAAGACTTTGATGATGAATGAATGAATATTTTAATGAGCACTTTAAAATATTTAGGAAACTATTTTTAAAATGTGACATATGAGATACTTTATATACATTGCAACTAATCCCAATTTGAAATAATAATTTTCTAAAACTATTTAAAAATGTTTCTACAATTTCAAATGATATCATACTAATAGTTTCAAAATATTTGCAAAGATTAAATTTTGAAAAGAAAAAAAATCTTGCGTTTTAATGACTCATTCTGGAGTGTCATGAAGAAATAGGAATCGTCAGCGCAATGAATATAATCAAAATGAACATTAGCTTGAAAATAGAAATAAAATGCTCAATGCAAATTAAGTTTTCAATACTTTATTGAATTTAATTTCGGATTTATACCTGATTCTGTTAGTGATTAATGTATATATTCTATACATTAATCACTATATTATTTCTGCATTCATTACGTTATTAATAAATCACTGAAATAAGCTGTAGATTTTTGAACAGTATATAAATTAAACAAATATTATTTAAATATGAAAAACTTAGTCTCAAAAAGGCACTTTAATTTCTTCAAGATCAGATTCTTTGAATTAGAAAAACATTAAAAAAATTGTTTGAAGAATCAACCCAAAAATTTTAGTTGAATATTAGTAAAATTAATTTTGAAAGTTGCTTAGTTGCTACAAACATGCTCTTGTTATCATCTCCAATAGCCTTAATTTCGGTTTATATTCTGTTTTGCTTTGATATCATTTAGGAATATGACAAGTACGATATTACTTAATTTGGAACGTTCGATTCATACGCTTGCATATTCTGTAATTCAGAATTTTTAAAAAAATGTGCCTATTTGTTAACTCTGATATTTTCAAAGATAGATTCTAAGACGTATTGTGCTGAAGCGCTGAAAAGTGTTTTCTTGCCAAAAGTGATATTTGATTTAACAACAAAACTGTACTAAACTTGACAAATAACTTTTTATTCATAACAGGTAGAAATATATTAAATGATTTTTTTAATTATATTTTTAAAAAATCACAATTTATTATTTTTTACAAAGGCGTTTTGATTTCATACAAATATTTAGATAACTAAGGCTATAAGACCTTTACATATAAAATAAATCACGGCTACTACTGTGAGTGAATTGCAATTAATATCGCTTCATATCTCACTAAAAACTGATTTCATCAATTGGAAATTTTCAAAAAAAAAATTAGTGAAAAATTTCTTTTCTTTTCTTTCAATATCTTTTGAAAATTGTCTTTCATTTTGAGTTAGAAACAAAAATATCCTATTAATATTAAATGCAAGAACACCTTAAGTGATATTTTCCAACATTTATATAAATTCCAAAAGCTTTAAAATGCAGCTTTGTAAAGTTTGTCAAAGAATTATCGAATCATATGCTTCTCTATGAAAGAGCAACGACATTAATTGGTGTGATGTTTTAATTAAGATGTAAATTTTTCACCTCTCAGTGAAAAAGATATCTTAAATTACGTGTCTAAAAATAAATTTTTGGAAACACAAATTTTGAAAATTATATGCACTCGGAAAAAAGAATATTTATTCACATTAAATATTACTTATATTATATGCAGAAAAAATTTAAATGTGTAGCATGTCATCAGCATTTTTATGTTTCTAAATGCCTTTCTTCTTTTATATATATATACTTTTAAGAAAAAAAACAATTAATAGCATAGTGTCTTTTGTAAAAATGTTGGAATAATACAGATATGAGATAGTCAATCTAATTATATATAAAAAAATTAGTTCACAAATTTAAGACCTCTATGCAAAATATTTCTCCCTTTCAAAGATGTGAATTCATATCGCCGTTTAGTTCGAATTTACATATTGCTAATACGAAAAAAAAGTTGGTGAGTGAAGAATGGAGGGGAGGGAAGTGGTCATCAGTAAGATAAGGTAACCAGATAGATTGCAAACCAGTCTCCCCACTGGGTTAATGGGCACCCCGCAGCTGAGAAAGAGGGGAAGTGAAAAATGCTCGTTTATTTTTCGGACACTGTCTCGTGTGAAGCTGATATTTTTTTGAAGCAACCTATAGACGGATGGAGGGAAATTTTTGACAAGCCAACTCAGAATAACTGGGCGCCCGGAGGGTTAAATCCTTTTTAGAAGAATTCGAATTCGTTTGTGTAGTATTACTATGATAAGAAATGACCTAACATTTTAAAAGTAGTTAAGTCTGAATTGTTAGCATAAAAAACCACCAATTTAGCATAACAGAGTCAGAGGCTAGATTTAACAGCGGCAGGTTGCAACAAACTCGCTACGCAGTGGTTTTTTAAAAATATTTAATCAGAATTTTCGCTAAACAGGATTCTTACGTCAGCAAACTGAGTACGCAGCCGAATTGAGCTGTGATATATTGTGAATACGTGCTCTGTTTTAGTTTAGCAAATGGAAGTAAAGCTGTTTGTAAATTCTGATTTAAAATAAATTAATTGATATATTTTTTAATGCTTTTATTTATTTATTTTGTCTGTGAATTAAGTTTTAAAACACTATTTTACTTTTTTATTAATCCTTATATTTTTTTAATGAATCAACCAAATTATTCTAAACTCGCGAGGGAAATTTTAATTCCCGCAATTTAAATTTAAAATAAATTAATCGATATATTTTTAAATGCTTTTATTTATTTATTTTGTCTGAATTAAGCTTTAAAACGCTGCTTTATTTTTTTTATTAATCCTAATATTTTTTTAATAAATCAAGCAAATTGTTCTAAACTCACGAGAGAAAATTTAATTCACGAAATTTTAATTTAAAATAAATTGATATATTTTTTTAATGCTTTTACTTATTTACTTTGTCCGTGTGTTAAGTTTTAAAACGCTGCTTTAATTTTTTTTATTAATTCTAATATTTTTTTAATGAATCAACCAAATTACAAGTTGTAACATATTAGAACTTGTAATTTAGTAATTAGTTGTAACATATTTCATTTGCGTTCGATTCATATACTTAGACTTTCTGCTTTTAGTGTTAACGTGCGCCTTCAAGGATCATTTCTCCCCCTAAGGATTTACACCCCTCCCCCCTCCCCAGTGGAGGAAGTATTGTAGTGGAAGCTTTATAAGCCAAATAACAACTTCAAGACTTAGTGATCACTTTTATCTTGTGGCCATATTATCTGGCTGCGAACCCTAAGGTTGCGAGTTCGATCTAAGGAGGTATCGCCAATCGTACGCGATATATTTATTATCTTAAATATATATCAATTAATATCAATCATATACTATCAATTAATATTAATTAATCTTAAATTTATACCTTGTTGTGTAATATGCATCTTACTTTGGTATGTACTTCTCAGATTATTCTTTACATCTGCTTATTAGAAGGACGAAAAAACGCCGTAAGATTATGAGACAGGAAATTTTAGTTGCATGTTGTTGCACTATAAGAAAATCAAATCAAAATTCAACTAAAAGTCACACGATTATGAGACGGAAACTTTTAGCTGCATGCTGTTGCACACTATAAGAAAATGAAATCAAAATTCAACTAAAAGCCACAAGATTATGAGACAGAAACTTTTAGTTGCATGCTGTTGCACACTATAAAAAAATCAAATCAAAATTCAACTAAAAGCCGCAAGATTATGAGACAGAAGCTTTTAGTTGCATGTTGTTGCAATATCAGAAAATCAGATCAAAATTCAACTTAAAAATATGCGCATTTATCCGTCATTATGATGTATATTTATATTCATATATTTTAAAATACGGCGTCATTCAATCAGAATTTTGTTCTTTTGCTACAGAGGTTTTTTAAGGAGCTCTCAATATATTTAAATAATATAATTAAAATTTATATTTATAATAATGATGTCATAATATTTAATATATAGAATTATTGATTTAATAATATTTTGATTAATAATAAAATTTTTATTATTTAAAACAATTTATTGAAAAAAAATTAAATTATTAGTTTATTTAGTAATAAAAGTGCGTTTATTTAGTAATATTTTAGTTAATTTATCAATAAGTTAGTTATTTGTATATTAGTACTTTATTAAGTTATTTAATAATAAAGCGCGTATTTTTATTTAGTAATAAAGCGCTTAATTTTTTTTTAGTAATAAAGTTCGTGGTTTTATTTAGTAATAAAGCGCTTAGTTTTTTTTTAGTAATAAAGTTCGTGGTTTTATTTAGTAATAAAAGTGCGTTTTAAAAAAGTTAATCGATTCATTTTCTTTTTCAACAAATCTGAGACCGTCACATTCCTATCTATATGAAACAGAATTCTTTTTCTTCAAATTACTGATTCATTTTCATGAAATTGTATGTTTTAATTAATTAGAATTATGCCATTTACATTTATACTTAACTGAAAAATTCGATCATAATATTTAATGAATTATTGATTTAAAAATGTTTCGATTAATAATTACATTTTTATTATTTAAAACAATTTAATTAAAACATTTTATTTAGTAATAAAAGGGCGTTTTTAAAAATTTAATCTTAATCGATTCATTTTCTTTTTCAACAGATCCTAGTCCGTCACATTCCTATCTATATAAAACTAAGTATTATTTTTCTTCAAATTACTGATTCATTTTCATGAGATTGCATGTTTCAGTAAATTAGAATTATACCGTTTACATGTATAAAATACTTCACTGGAAAATACTGGTCTTTATTTTTCAGAAAGTAATCTAATTTTTGAAAAAAGGGCAGTTAGGAATAAATTTTTTTTGCAATCATTACTTGCTTTAGAGAATTTAAAGATGATTTCTTTCAGTAATGGTATGTTTGATCGTAGTTTTTCCCCCAGCTTATTGCTTATTTTACTATATTCCTTAGCTTATATTATTATATAGCACAACATGTTCCTTAGCTTATATTATTATATAGCACAACAAGTTCCTTAGCTTATATTATTATATAGCACATGTTCATTAGCTTTTATTATTATATAGCACATGTTCTTTAGCTTTTATTATTATATAGCACAATATGTTCCTTAGCTAATATTATTATATAGCGCCCAATGCTCCTTATATTATTATATAGCGCCCAATGTTCCTTAGCTTATTATAAGGTACAGCATCGACTGATATATACAGTTTCCTGCAGATATTACATCATCAAGAAACTCTAAGGCCGCGGTGGCCTGGTGGTAAGGTGTCGGCTTCGGAACCGGTTCAAGACTCGATTCCACTGAAGAACCGTCGAGTAAGGGGTCTCTTGCACGTTAAATTTGTCAGACCAAACGTCCTCCCGTTGGTGTGGTGTGGAAGTTTGGAGATGAGGGTGCCATCTCAGGTGTCGTCTTCGTCATCTGACCGTGGTTCAAAATGACGAGGTTCGTCCCACAACAGCCCTAGTATTGCTTCAAAACGGGATGTTAATATATTATTAAACTAAACTAGCCAAGAAAATCTAATTTGATTGCTATATAATAATACAAACATATATTATATAGCAATTAAATCATATAAAATTAAATCATATAAATATTATCATATAAAATTATTACTATATGATAATATTTTATCTAAATATGATCTATTAACTTATCTAAATCCATTTAATTTTTTGCACGCTTATGAAAACTTACCAATGATCCCTAATTTTTGTATTCAATTTGGAACATGAACATCACATAAACTATTTTTATTATGTAATGGTGATTAATCATATATTTAGAAATTATTTAGAGTGGATGATGTTTATTTAGAGGGGATTAGGTCTAAAGTTAGGAAATGCACTTGTTTTCTTGTGCTTTCTACTTCACTGATGACTTTTGGAAAGCAGTACTTGCAAAGTCATTATGGGTGTTTTCACGAAGGCTTGAAAATAAGTTTAGAAGGTTGGAAGAAGTCGGTGTATAGTAAATTATTTTTCTCATGTTGAAAATTTACAAAAGTGTAAGAAGTATAGAAATCCTTTCAGTGGAAATTGTTATATTTATTTTATTTTTTTCATTCCCTGAAAGGGTTTACTTAATACAAAAATGTAATATATAATTTGTTTAAATCCAATTCTTACTTATTTTCTCATATATATAATGTAAAGTTACAGTAAAAGTATTAAATTCGGTGATTATATAAAATTACCTGTGATTATACATAATCACCACTGAATTTGGTAAATATGATAAATTATTTAATATTTATCAAATTTACCGGTTAATTTATACATTCTTCATTACGAGTTGGGGATTTTATAAACTAACTGGCAAATTTGACAAATATGAAATAATTTATTAAATTTACCAAATTCAGTGATGATTATGTATAAACACTGGTAATTTTATATAATCACCGATTTATCATTTTTACTGTAACATATACAATATAAGCCAAGTAAGAAGGAATACAACATAGATCCATCTGTATTTTAGTAGTAGCTGCATTGGCGCTCACCAAATACAATGATAGGTTTTTAAATTTTAAACTTGTTTGAATCCGAAATAATTTTTAGTTTCGTTTTGTTTCGGTTACTTAATTATATTAATTTAGATTTGTTTCATAAATAGGTTTTATTTCATTTAGATTTTATTTTTTGTGAACTTTTTGTTGTTTAATTCCGAATTAAATTTTAATTTCAATTCCGACGTAATAAGTTTCGGTTTAATTTTTGATGACTCAGAAAATGGGTTTTAATTATTTAATGCTTTTATGGTTATTTACTTATATAATGTTATTTATAATCGGGTGCCGTGTCAATAATCTCAGAGCTTGGCGACAAACTTGTCAACTATCTAACAATTTAGCGACGAATTTGGCGACCAAATATAAACTACTGAAAAAATTTAATTAATTAATTGGTATTTGAGAAAAAAAACTGTATAAACCTCAAGTCTCATCCACTACAAGTTTAAAAAAATGTATTTGATTTTGAGTGAATGAATAACAAGTATTTTATTAAACGATTGAAAATTTGAACAAGATATATATATAAATAAATATATAAGGAGAGTAATATTAGGAATTGAAAAAAGAAACGCAAAGCGATTAAATCTATTTTAAAATTGCCCCAAGCCAAACCAATGCAAAATGCATTTTCATTAAATAGGCTCTGAAATAAGAGGATTTTTACTCCCATAATCCGTTAAGTAAATTTGATAACAAAAAGATATCTCTCTAAATGCCAAGTGATTGCATAAAATCATTTTCTTAAATACGGCTATTAAGGTATCCGACTACGTCCGTAGGAAATTTTTTGAAAAACTGGATTTTTTAAAACTGTTTTAAACTATGGTTTTTAGATATGTTTTTAATTACAATAAAAAATACTATTAATACAACAATGTTATTTGAAAATATAATATGTTTTCAGAAATAGGAAAATTTCTAATAAATTTTAATGAAATTTAAACAAAACGGTTAACACTCTACATAAATTTGTATTGCAGCATTCCTATTTTTTTTTGTACACATGTTATAGAATATAATGATCAATGAAATGAACCAAAACCTAAGAAAAATCTTGAGATGGAAAGAAGTTATGGATTAAAATATACGTATATATGTATTTTTTCCATAAATTTACCTCTTAATTTATCTAAAAACACCATTAAATGAAAAAGTATTTTGCCAACAATAAAACTTTTGGTTAATTTCTTTGCCCATATTATTTAAAACTCATGCTGAAATTTTTACGTAAATATTTCTCTGGGCTTTTGAGATATCGTATTAATTATTATCGTGTTGAGATTTTTATGAAAATTAAAGTTTTGAGAAAATTGAAGTTAAAAGACAAATTTTAGCTCAAAAAATATGTGACTCCAGATGATAGGACAGGCCTTCCTTTTCCTAATAAAAAGATAAACTGTTTTGGAAAGAGGAAAGTCTGAACTACAAGAAATAATAACAATATTAACAAAAATTGCCAATGTGGTCGATAACCAGTGTTTTTAACGTAGTCGAATACCTTAAATCGAACTTTCCTAGTGAAGAAAACAAGCTTCAATTTTTAATGATTTTTCACGAACTAATGCGTCGGAAAAAATGCCCTCTATCGCTGATATTGATGACCATTTTTTTATTTTCACAGAGCTGATTGATTGACGACGCTCTGTTAAAAACAAAGGAATCCAGCCTCTCAATCATTCTCTCCGAAGACCTTTACTTAATATTAGACGTACACAAATCACACATCCGCACTGTTTTTAGAGCCTTTGGATCACCTCCATCTGCTGTCATAAGAATAGAAGCTCGCAGTGGAGGCTTTATTTTGCTGAGCTCCCTTGACTGCGTTAAGTATTGCCAAACTTATCAGAAGTAAAAATAGAAAGAAGCATCGAAGTGGATTGACTAATACATGACAAGCTCTGCTCCCATAAGGGGTTCGTTTTTGTGTTAGATGCAAGCGGTATTTTCTGTTTAAGGTATCTGACTAAGTAAGAATTAAGTTCAATTCGAGAGGTTTTCTTTCACCTCGGAATGATCAATTGAAGAGAAAAAGCGAAAAGATCATGACTTCTTCGCTTTGTATAAGAAAAAAGAATTCGCTTTGTATAAGAAAGAAGAATTCTCTTTGTATAATAAGAAGAATTCTCTTTGTATAATAAGAAGAATTCGCTTTGTATAAGCAAGAAGAATTCGCTTTGTAAGAGTAAGAATTTCGGTATAAGTAAGAATTGATTTCATTTCGAGAGGTTTCCTTTCACCTCGAAATGCTCAAAGAATGATCAATTGAAGAAATAAAGCGAAAAGGTCATGATCTTTTCGTTTTGTATAAGTAAGAAGAATTCGCTTTGTATGAGTAAGAAGAATTCGCTTTGTATAAGTAAGAGTAAGGATTTCGGTATAAGTAATAATAAATTTCATTTCGAGAGGTTTTCTTTCACCTCGATTCACCTCGAATGGCTCAAAGAATGATCAATTGAAGAGACAAAGCGAAAAGATCAGGACCTTTTCGTTTTGTATAAGAAGAATTCGCTTTGTATAAATAAGAAGAATTCGCTTTGTATAAGCAAGAAGAATTCGCTTTGTAAGAGTAAGAATTTCGGTATAAGTAAGAATACAGTTCATTTCGAGAGGTTTTCTTTCACCTCGATTCGCCTCGAAATGCTCAAAGAATGATCAATTGAAGAGACAAAACGAAAAGGACAAGACCGTTTCACTTTGTATAAGTAAGAAGAATTCGCTTTGCATTAGTAAGAGTAAGAATTTCGGTATAAGTAAGAATAAAGTTCATTTCGAGAAGTTTTCTTTCACCTCGAAATGCTCAAAGAATGATCAATTGAAGAGACAAAGCTCAAAGGTCATGACCTTTGTTTTTGTATGATTATACTAGCCGCAGTTTTTGTCTGCGTTATCTGTTTTTATGCAGGCAAAACACAGATACTGTTACGTCATACAATTTTTATATTCAGTCTCTTAAGAAATTCTAAACCTTCGAGCGTAATCAGTTACTAAAGTTTTCGGATAAACTACATTTTTAGTCTCAAATGTGGCGTTAATATATAAAGACTTCTAAAAGCTAGTAATATGTAACATTAATATAGGAAAAAACTTATGGGTAATAGAAATAAAAGTAAAAACAGTGAAATAAGTGTAACATTTCGATATAAAACTGAAGTAGATTAAAAGTTGAAGAAAAATGGCATGGCAATAAAATCGAGGTTAAAGTCGTTCAAAATATCGAGTTTATTGCTTTAAAATTTTTTCGGTTCCTGTAGCTTTCAAACGATACCAAGATATTATCCACATTCGGAATATTTCTCGTGTTATAAGGATTTTTCATGCGATACTTTATCTTAAAAACTCTAGTTTCGATTTTTTTTAACTCTCATTTTATGATGAATGATATTTTTCCACTCTGTTGCTTTATTCAAACAATCATAACTCAACAAGAAATGAACCAAATACAATTATTTATGTATCAAAAGGATCTGTATGAAGCAGTGGATGTTTTGTATCGCCATCACAGCTGTATTTATAGAAATAAATTTTTAATAGCTATTCAAAAGTTAAAATTATAGAAAAAATCTCGCTTTTTCTATTCATTGTTGATGAAAAAATTGCTAATAAAAACTATATATTTTTATAAATTGATTGAAATAGAGCACATAAAGACTAATATAAGTGACAATTTCAAACTAGAATTGTGTGTTTGTACAAATTAGAATTTAAGATATCCTGTTTCAAAAATATGCTAATTAGCTCATTAAATATTAATTAATTAATAACTAGTGTAATATGTTTTTTTCTCACTGAAATGAATTTAACCATATATTAATGACCTACTGTTAAAAAATTGGATTTTTAAGATTAAAATTTAAAAAAAATCTTCTGGTTGTGTGCTTACGCCTTAAGTGCATAAGAGAAATATGATCTTTGGTTTAGTTTAGCTATATTAACGATCTGTTTTGAAGCAACACTACGTTTATTTCTGGATGGGCCTCGTCATTTTGAACAGCGATCAGATGAAGAGGGCGACACCTGAGCTTACACCCCCTCTCCCAACTTCTACACCACACCAGCGGGAAGACGTTTGGCCCTGACGGACTTAACGTGCACCAGACCCGCTTACACGGCGGTTCTTCGGTGGAATCGGGCCTCGAACTTGCAGTTCCCCGGTTCCGAAGTCGAGACCTTACCACCAGGCCTAAGATCTTTGGTGGACTAGCATCAAATATAATATTTGAAATTTTTTCATTTCCTTTACTCCGTTATCTGTCGTTATGTGCAGGATGATCAGCGAATAAGCCCTGATTTAAAAATTAAATATCTCTACAAAAAAGATAGATAGAATTATGCGGTAAACTGTACGTTTATTAGCTGTAAAAATAGTGTACAAAAGTTAGAAAATTTAGTCACAAAAATCGTTAACAGATGGCGCTCTATGCTGAAAACTCTCTCTCTGAAAGGAGTCTTAAAAAAAACAATAAAGTGATGCTGTCTTTGAGATCAAAATACATTTTTTTCAAAATGATCGCCGTTCGAAACAATGAAGTGGCGTAATCGAACAAAGAAATTTGACGTCACGTCTTGCAATGTCTGAACGGAAATGGAATCACATGCAACAGCAATCAACGATTTAAGCTCATCTAAAGTAGCGGGATTGTTTCTATAGACAGTGTCTTTCAATGCTCCCCATAGAAAGAAATCACAAGGAGTCAGATCGGAGTCAGTCCCACTGAAAGCGTCTATGGGCATTGTGATGAGAGCGCCATCTGTTAACGATTTTTGTAACTAATTTTTCTAAACTTTTGGTTTACAGTTTTGCTAATAAACGTACAGTTTACCGCATAATTTTATCGATCTTTGTTGTAGAGATATTTAATTTTGAAATCAGGGCTTATTTGCTGATCATATTGTAAGCAACAGATTATCTAAAGACTGCAGTGTATTGTTAAATTTTCCTTTTGAACTTGGAAGTTTTTCTTTCTCAAAAGAATCCGATTTATTTTATAATAAATGTGTTCACGAGCTATATATTATTTTTCTAAAGCCTTTCATGTTTATTTTGATTGAGGTGCAGTTGTTTTAAAGTATCCAACCACGTTCGGAGGAAAAATTTTGAAAACTTGGATTTTTAAAAAAGTACTTAAAAATGTGATTTTTTGATGTATTAACTATTATGATACTAAATACTATAAATACAACAAAATTATTTGAAAATATAATTTATTTTGAGAAATAGGGTAATTTTTGGTAAATTTAATTAAAATTTAACCATAACGATTAACACTCTCCACAAAATTATAATGCAGTAATCCTACTTTTCTTAATACACAAGTTATGGATTATAATGATGAATGAAATGATCCAAAATCTAAGAAAAATCTTAAGATGCAAAGAAGTGATGGGTAAAAATATACGTTTATATGCATTTTTTCCATAAAACAGCAACTTTCCTTTCCTAAAAATATCTATAAATGAAAAAGTATTATAAGTGAAATATATGAAGGTTAAATTCTTTTCAATCTATTCGAACATTTTGAAAAAAGTTTCAAATGTTTTTTTATATATATATTTAGAAATGAAATATGTTTTCATATTAATAATAATATAAGTCCTAATTTGACTGTTATTGATGTAATGCATATTTGGTATGTGGAATTCGAAAAATTCGAGTATTTTTGAAAAAAAATTTCGATTGCTATTTGCTTACTGATAAAAATTTAAAATTAAGCTTTTATGAAGTCATACTTAAAGAGTTACAGAAACTATTCATTTTCCAGCCCTGAAACGTACAGAATATATAAATATAAAACTGAAAATTTAAACTTAGTCTTTTTTCGTTATTTCTACGTTTATAAGTGAATATATTTGAAGGTTAAATTCTTTATCAATCTAGTCGAACATTTTAAATTAATTTTTAGAGTGTTTCTATATTAAAACCTTTATGCTTGGTTAAAAACAAAGTTTCAAAAGTTTTTTTTTTTTCATAGAAATGAAATAAGTTTTCATAGTAATAATACTATAAGTCCTAATTTGACTGTTATATATGTAATGCATATTTGGTATAACCACACATGAAAAATTCGAGTATTTTTGAAAAACATTTTTGGTTAGTAATTACAGATAAATTATTTTTAAATGAAATAGGTTTTCATGTTAATAATACTATAAGTCCTAATTTGACTGTTATATATGTAATACATATTTGGTATACCGAATTTGAAAAATTCGAGTATTATTGCAAAACAATTTTTTGATTGCTAATTGCTTACAAATAAAAATTTCAAAATTAAGTTTTTATGAAGTCATACTTAAAGCGTTAGAGAAACTATTCAGATAGCATTTTTTTTTAAATCGTCAGAAAAATTGTATTTTGAGCTCGTGTACAAAAACGTGTTCATTCATATAAAACTAAACATGACTTATACCATATTTACTGTTAATATTTGTATGAAATGGCTGACAAAATGATGTCATTGTTTATTTAATACGGTTGAATTATTTTTCTTCACGAAATGGAGTTGATTCGAGCTAGAAATGGAGGGTTAAGTTAATAGAATGTGACTGGAATGTGGGAGGAAAAACTTATCGTGCTTGTAAAACTAAACTTATTCGACAGCGTAATTTAAAAGTTTCTTATTTTTTTGCCCGGATATTTCACGTATATTTTTTTGTGCTTAGTGTGTCGAAAGACATTTTCTAGCATTGCAACCTACAGAATATATGAATATAAAATTGAAAATTTAAGCTTTCTCTTTTTTTTTCCCCGTTCCTTCTGTGTTTATAAGTGAAATATAGGAAGATTGTATGATTTTTCAATCGAGTATATTTCATTTATATTTATATTTATATTTATATTTTATTAATCTAGTATATTTGATTTTTATTTTAATCGAGTATAATATGATTTTTCAATCTAGTCGAACATTTTTAATTATTTTTTTAGGAAATTCTTATCGTGCTTGTAAAACTAAACTTATTCAACAGCCTAATTTTAAAGTTTATTTTTTGTGATATAAGTGAAATGTTTGAAGGTTAAATTCTTTTCAATTTAATCGAACATTTTTTTAAACTCTTATCGTGTTTGTAAAACTAGACTTATTAGACAGCATAATTTTAAAGTTTGTTATTTTTTGCCTGAATATTTCACGAATATTTTTTCTGTGTTTAGTTTGTTGATAGACATTTTCTAATATTGAAGAATACAGAATATAAAATTGAAAATTTAAGTTTACTCTTTTTTTTTCTTATTATTTCTGTGTTTATAAATGATATATGTGAAGGTTAAATTCTTTTTAAACTAGTCGAACATTTTAAATTGTTTTTGAGGAAATTCTTATCGTGCTTGTAAAAGTAAACTTATTTGACAGTGTAATTTAAAAATTTGTTATTTTTTGCCTGAATATTTCACGAATATTTTTTCTGCACTTAGTCTGTCGAAACGCATATTCTAACATTGCAACCAACAAAATATATGAATATTGCTCTTTTTTCGTTATTTCTGCGTTTATAAGTGAAATGTTTGAAGATTAAATTCTTTTCAATCTAGTTGAATTAATAATTATATTTTAAATACATTTTTTATAGGAAATTTCTATCGTGCTTGTAAAACTAAACTTATTCGACATCGTAATTTTAAAGTTTGTTATTTTTTGCCGGGATATTTCTCGTATATTTTTTCTGCACTTAGTGTATTGAAAGACATTTTCTAGCATTGCCAACTACAGAATATATGAATATAAAATCGAAAATTTAAGCTTACTCTTTTTTTCGTTATTTCTGTGTTTATAAGTGAAATGTACGAAGATTATATGATTTTTCAATCGAGTATATTTCAGTTTTATTTATATTTTACTTTTATATTTATATTTTATTATATCTATCTAGTAATCTAGTATATTATGATTTTTCAATCTAGTCGAACATTTTAAATTATTTTTTTAGGAAATTCTTATAGTGTTGTAAAACTAAACTTATTCGACAGCGTAATTTTAAAGTTTGTTATTTTTTGTGATATAAGTAAAATGTTTGAAGGTTAAATTCTTTTCAATCTAATCGTACATTTTAAATTATTATTATTATTATTTTGAAATTCTTATCGCGCTTGTAAAACTAAACTTATTCAACAGCGTAATTTTAAAGTTTGTCATTTTTTTGCCTGGATCTTTCACGTATAATTTTTTCTGCACTTAGTATGGCGAAAGATATTTTGTAGCATTGCAACCAACAGAATACATGAATATAAAAATGAAAATTTAAGCATACTCTTTTTTTCGTTATTTCTGCATTTATAAGTGAAATATATGAAGGTTAAATTCTTTTCCATCCAGTCCAACACTTTACATTATTCTTTTAGCGTGTTTCTTTATTGAAAAATTAATGTTTAGTTAAAAACAAAGTTTCAAAAGGTTCGTTTAGAGGTTTTAGAAATGAAATATGTTTTTATATTGATAAATATTCATCGTTGAGAATTCAACTTTAATTTAATTTGTTTATATAAATATTTTGATAAGAAATCAAAGCAAATATATATTAGTATTTTGTTTTTCTTTATTCTCTTGTCCCTAAATAAAATTATATATATACATTGATGGAAAAAAAAATTCCAACACCAAGAAAAAATTATTGTACAGTAATGAAATTTTAGGAATACATTTGTCTAGATAACATATTTAATTGATTAAAGTTTCAAGATCGCAGGAAGAGCCATTTCAAATGTGAAATGTTGGTACATTAGTAACCGGTGTAACCACCAGAATTTTGAATGCAAGCATGCAAATGTGCATGCATTGTGTCGTACAGCTGTCGGATATCAGTTTGTGGGATGGAGTTCCATGCCTGTTGCACTTGGGCGGTCAATGCAGGGACGGTTAATGCTGGTTGTGGATGACGCTGGAGTTGTCGTCCAATGATGTCCCATACGTTCTCGATTGCAGAAAGATCTGGTGATCTAGAAGGCCAAGGCAGCATGTCGACACTCTGTAGAGCATGTTGGGTTACAACAGCGGTATATTGGCGAGCGTTATCCTGTTGGAACCCCCCCCCTTGAATGCTGTTCATGAATGGCAGCACAACAGGTTGTATCACTAGACTGACGTACAAATTTGCAGTCAGGGTGCGTGGGATAAACACGAGAGTGCTCCTGCTGTCGTACGAAAATGCTCCACAAACCATAACTACAGGAGTAGGTCCTGTGTGTCTAGGCCGCAGACAGGTCACTAGCAGGCGTTCACCTGGCCTCCTTCTAACCAACAAACGGCTATCACTGCGCCCAAGGCAGAACCGGCTTTCATCAGAAAACACAACAGATCTCCACTCCGTCCTCCAATGAGCTCTAGCTTGACACCACTCACGTCGCAAACGGCAGTGGTTTGGAGTCAGTGGAATGCACTGTACAGGGCGTCTGGCTCGGAGCTGTCCTTGAAGTAACCGATTTGTAACAATTTGTTGTGTCATTGTGGTGCCAACTGCAGCTCGAATTTCAGCTGCAGACGCAGTACGATTAGCCACAGCCATACGCCGAATACGACGGTCTTCCCTCTCAGTAGTACCACGTGGCCGCCCGGAACCTGATCTTCTTGAGGCACTACCTTCCCTTGACCACTGCCGCCAATACTCATGCACAGTGGATACATTCCTGCCAAGTCTTTCAACAATATCGCGGAAAGAAAACCCACCTTCTCGTAGCCCTACAACACGACCTCGTTCAAACTCAGTGAGCTGTTGATAATGGCTTCTTCGTCTTCTAAGAGGCATCCTTGACTAACATTAACCCACTATGTCAAATCTCAACTGTAAATAATGATCACGAACCTTACAGCGCTTGTTTAAAGCAAACCTCATTTGCATGTTCATAGTGTCGCTACTAGCGCCACACTTACGCGCGTAGCTCGAAATTTGAATCGACGTCATCTTTCAGATGTATAAACACGCCTACCAAATTCGTTTATCTAGCACAGCTCCTTCCTAGTGTTGGGATTTTTTTCCATTAGTATATATATATATATATATATATATATATATATATATATATATATAATCTTGGTATATTGATGCATTTTATAAATTTTTCAAAATACATAATCACTAGTCAATCTAATTATGTTGGAACATACTTATCAGAATCAGTGGAATGCGAACTTTTATCGAAAAACTCTTCTGTATAGTTATCCTTATGACTAAAATCCCTTTCTGCTTCATTTAAAAGTGACTGGAGCACTGCTTCTTAATAGTAAATGGGATAACATTTCGGGGCCTAAGTTTTAGTTCCATCTGCTAAGCTATGTTTATCGCTGAGACACTAATATGGAGTGCAGTCTTGAAGACTGCGCTCAAAGAAATAACTGAATGATTTTAAAAAGCATCCGCTGAAACCGGTTGAAAAAATGCACGGGTATTGAAGGTCACGAAATAGGAAGCTACAGGGCCAACCCATTCAATTGCGCTAAAAGAAAAAACGTAAGTCCATAGGGGTAACGGAAAGTCCATCGGTAGAGGTCTCACAGATCGCACTTCCCCAGTTAGAGATTAAAACAGTAAATAGATAATAATTATACAGAAGAAATATTTTAATTCTTTTTTTTTTATTGAAAGTAAAAAATAATATCGTAATTTTGAGTACTCAAATTATTTTTGAAATGACGTCAAAGAAATATTATTCCTCTTAAATTCATTTTATGTACTAAAATGTTTTTAATTTCCTTCCTATTTCGAAACCAACTATCTTCTGAAAGTAACCTGTGAAATCTTTAAGAGAAATCAGCAGACTAATACTTTATATCTTGAAATAGGTGCTTGAGTTTCCGTTAAGAAGCCTTGAAAACGATGGAGAAATCGAAATTCTTCTGTTTGCATTTATTTTTTCTATGTAACAATCATTTATTATGACTCAGCTTTTTCAAATATTTCAGTCTGTCATCTGACAGTCAGAAAAACAATGGCGACATCTAGGAAAAAAAGAACCTCCGTACCTTTGCTTTAACTGATATTTTACAAGAAATGTCAAATATTTCGATAGTGCTGAGCTAAAATTATTGATTGTATTTTTGTAAGCCAAAATTTGCCTGCATCTGTTTATTAATAATCATTAATGCCTTTCTAACGCCATTTCTCAATCAACGAAAATGTTTGAAAATTAAGATCTAAATAACATTCTAAATTTTAGAAGACAGCAAATGATATTTGTAACATAAAACTTCCCAATTTTTAGAGCTACTGAAAAAACAGAGACGCTGATTCCTGCTTAAATTGCTGTCAGTATCTGTCAGTGGGCTTGTAAAGTTTCATAAATAACAACAACAACAGAAAGAATCAAATTTTCCTTAATGTGCTACAAATTATCTCTTAGGTCTTTTCAAAACTAAGTAGAAAATATTCATCACCGGTATGTTCTTAAATTGCATCTTAAATCAATAATGAAACGTCTTTCTATAAGTTAAACTGGCCTTTCGAAAGAGAAAAAAAAAATATTGTCATCTGACGTGGTTCAAAGTAACGAGGTCCGTCCCAAAATAGCCCTAGTGTTGCTTTACAACGGGACGTTAATATAACTAAACAAACCCATGATAAAATATCGTCATCTGACCGTGGTCCAAAATGACGAGGTCCTTCCCAAAATAGTCCCAATGTTGCTTTACAACGGGATGTTAATGTAAATAAACAAACCAAAGAGAGAATATCGTCATCTGACCGTGGTCCAAAATGACGAGGTCCATCCCAAAATAGCCCTAGTGTTGCTTTACAACGGGACGTTAAAATAACTAAACAAACCAAAGAGAAAATACAAATTATAATACTATGTAAATTAATTCTTATCTTTTAATACTAATTCTCTCAATCCCATGTCCTATCATCGGATAGTTCTTTCGAAAGAAAGGAGCCGATTGCATTATTAAGGATTTGATTAATTAACTAAATAACTGTTGGATATTTGGAAAAGATCCGTAGAGAAATTTATTATGGATCCGAATTTTTATGGTGTCCTTGTGTTTTTCCAATTCTAAGTTTTAGTTTAGTTACATTAACGTCCTATTTAAAGCAACACGAGGGCTATTTTGGGACGGACCTCGTCCTTCTGAACCACGGTCAGATGACGAGGACGACACCTGAAGTGGCACTCCCCATCTTCACACCACACCAGCGGGAGGACGTTTGGCCTGACAGATTTAACGTGCAAGAGACCCCCTCACATGACGAATCTTTGGTGGAATCGAGTCTCGAACCTGAAACCCTCCGGCCGAAGCCGAGACCTTACCACCAGGCCACCGCTGCCCCATTCAGATTCCAAGAGAAAATATCGTCTCTGACTGTGGTTCAAAATGACGAGGTCCGTCCTAAAATAGCCCCAGTATTGCTTTACAACTGGTCGTTAATATAACTAAACAAACCAAAGAGAAAATACAAATTATGTTATGATGTAAATTAATTCTTATCTTTTAATTCTACATATCTTAATTCTTATCTTCTAATACTAATTTCGAATCAGAATTTTATGGTGTCCTTGTGTTTTTCCAGTTCTGCTCTATGATTTCAATTAAACAAACCGATTGGAACCCGACCTTTATTTTTTTGCAAATTTCGTGATTTGTGGTTGGCAGCAACTGCAATGCAAATTTGGCTACTATTTAAACTCGCCTCGTGTAAGTACTTTTCAGATGGAATATGAGAAGTGGTTTAAGCTCTTCGGTTGAAGCGAAAGAGTGTAATTGGTTTGTTGCTCCGCCATTTTGAGATAGTTTTTTTCAATTCGTGTTAATGTTAGACAGAAAGGATGAATGGTTCGAATCTGTTGACCAAGGTCTGGTAATTGTAATTTGAACTTTGATTTTAATATATAACGTATTATTTTGACTGCTCCAGTAATAAGCGTATTCACTTTATTTATATAAATAAAAATGAATGTTTGTCTGTATGCCAGTTATGTCTTCCTAAACCTTTCATTCAATCGTGATGAAACTTGGTCAGCTTATTGCTTACATCTATGGGATAATTATAGGCATCGTACAATTTTCTAAAATAATTTTTAAAAATTCAGATCTTTACTGCATTTTTTTACAAAGGATTAATCTCCAAATAACTCGCTGAGGAGACGCAATAGACTCGGTAGAAATGATAAAGAAACGCTAATATTGTAAAGCTATTGTACACAAATGCCATATGAGTCATTCTCGGGGGTAATAACTTTATACCAGAAAATTTTTTGGTGAAACCAATCCTGGGGATTTTATATTTTAATTAAATGTTGGCGTTTTTGACTGTAACCTCCAAAATTTATTCTAATACAAATAATTTTTAACTATCTTAATTTTCAAAAAATTATTTTTTCAACTATATTAACGATTTTATGGTATAAATATTTTCTATATATGATCGATTTTGAAAGAAAATATTTTATTCACATTTTCTAAAACTAAACTTCAGAATTCCGAAAAAATATTAAATAAAGAGATGCAATAAATTTTTCATTTCCATTCTGAAAGAATACCGAGCTTTACAATTCTAAAAATAAATCCAATATTAAAAAAAGAATATTTGTTTCTTCGTATTTTATATACTATCGAACCATCCGTCTAATTTCGATAAAACATTGCCAAATTATTGATTGATTGCACTTAATATATTTTTTTTTCATCAGCAGCCACGCGCCGGGTACTAGCTAGTGTTTTATATTCAATAAATTTTATTCTAAGGAAACTGCTTTCGACTTTATGCCATCTCAACATAAAATTTCACTGCCAACTTTGCTAAAATGTGGGTTAGATATTCATAGGAATTACAATTTCGGACACACACACACACACAGTTAAAGTATTCGGAAGAAACGATATAAGGAAAATGCATAGGATGATTTTGAGGATTACTTCATCTGGTCATTTGCTGATGAGATGCATTTGGAAACTGTGAATACACCTATCCCCCCGATTTACACTGAAGATAGGTTCCTTAGAAAACCGTGTAAATCGAAATCGTTGATTCTTATACGTAAAACCGTGTAAATCGAAAACAAACTAAAATGTGCATAATTCAGTCATTTATTTCAACGTAAAATAAAACTAAATATATCTTAAAAACATAAAAATAACTGTCTATTTATAAAATAACAAAAATATAAGGTATATTTATGTAATTCATTTTACATATAGAAACGAGAAATATAAATTAAAAAATTTAATCAGAAATTTAGTTACTGTTATCACTTTCGTAGACTCTCAATCTTTTATTCCTGATTGGTATGATATCACTTTCATCACTCGATAGTGGTTGATGCGATTCAAGTTCAATGCTAGATGAATTCCGGGTCGGCGCAAATTTAAAAACCGTGTAAAAGTGAAATCGTGTAAACCGAGTGCCGTGTAAATCAGGGGATAGGTGTAATGTCGAAATAAAGAGATTATTCATATTCCTCACCTATACGGTTATTGTGCGATTACTTTCACTTGCGAAATATAATGAATTCAACTTATTTCGAAAGTAAATGACATCAGTTTTATTAAGTGTTTAAATGTGTCTCATAAGGAAAAAAAATGATGCTTTAATTAAATGGTGGCCATTTTCTGAGACCGAATATAATTCCTCCTAGGGTTTACTATTTAAATCATATTTTCTCCGGTAAATCGAATTCTATTTTAATACAGACCATTTTCTAAGACGGAATATAATTCCTTGTACGGTTTACTATTTAAACTGAATTTTATTTTCTCCAGTGAAATCAAATTATCTCTTTTAATGCAGGCCGTTTTCTAAGACAGAATATAATTCCTTCTACGGTTTACTATTTAAATCGTATCTTATTTTCTCCTGTGTTTATGAAACGTCTGTTCACAAATAAACTATAATTCTATGCGTCGATAATACATATACCAATAATAAATAATTTGTTAAAATTATTTTTATCCCTCAATTTGAAAGGGACCATGTTTGTATAATATAAACCTTTCTTTTAAAAAAATTATTTGAAATTTAAGAATTAGAGTTAAAACTTGGCTTGAGTTATTTTATTGAATTCAGGTTTTGGACACAACTAGCCAATATCTAAGGCAGAATTAATGCTTTTTGTATTCCATAATATACTGTTAGTTCTGTATAGTTAGTTAGTATACTTAGTTAATCAAATGAAAAACATTTTGAAATGCTATGACGAAATATGATTATTCAAAAACTCCTTTTTTGTATTTTTCTATTTTGAAGTGAATGAATGTACTGAACATTTATTGTATACACACATCAATAATAATGGTCTATTGTCGTCGAATTTTATTTCCTGTTTGTATTTTTTTTTCCGTATGTCACTTAATCACTATTCTCAGAATTCTGACTCTGCAGCTACTTGAATTGCACGTGGAGAATTCTCGTCCTTTGATATTTTCTGAACTCTATTTCTCTGGACCTGAAAATTGAAAATAAAGCAATAAAAAACGAAATTCAATTTAAAATAATTATTTGACACTTTCCATAAAGCTGATTTCCCAAGCTAGTTTTATTAAAAATATTGTACGTAATGGATAATCGTTAGCTAAACGCAAATATTTAGTACATTCAGCGAATTTTTTAAATACGTTAATAAACTACAATAAATTATGAACTTGTGAAAACTTCAAAGTACAGGATTAATTTTTTGAGAATTTTGTATTTTAAACACTGTATACAAATTACAATTATAACGTACTCTGTGAAATTCTGAGGTTTTAACGATAAAGAACTGATATCATGCGAGTTCAATATCTTCATTATAAGAGCAAAGGCAGTCTGTGTTAGTGATTATTGAATGTAAAGGATTTTATCTTAAATATTCCTGGGGTTCTAAATTTATTGTAATTTTTGGGACTTGAATGATTTGGAAAATAAAGGAAAAAATATTATTTTTCCTCCGTTGTTGTTTGTTCATGTTCTATCAAGTGAAAAGAATTTCCTATTACTCGGATAACGCAACCCGTTTCACGTTACTGTACATCATCATTTAATATTGTACTATATTTTAGAATATTATTTATTATTCAATACTGTACGATATTCATACCTTACGCTATTATTTTATATTCAATATTGTACGATATTCATATCGTACGATGGTATTTATTATTGTACGATATTTATCGCGTACGATGGTATCTATTATTGTAC
>JAPMOQ010053333.1:779943-804016 GCA_026543055.1 Argiope trifasciata | reverse complement strand
TCTATTATTGTACGATATTTATCGCGTACGATGGTATCTATTATTGTGCGATATTCATTTCGTACGATGGTATTTATTATTGTGCGATATATGTGTGCTCCAGTGTAGAGAAGAAGTCATCAGCATTTTGAGATTTCTTTAATTATTAAAATCAAAGAAGAGCTTTCTGTTTATAGAAAGACAATGAAGAGTTTTTCATGAGAATGGAATGAACTCAACTCATGGTTTAAACTATTGATGCTTCGTCTCATTAAAATTAGAAGACGAGTCTTCTTTAAATTTTTAAATCATTTTTTTAAAAATTTAAAGAATTCCTTCTCAGGAAACCCAAACAACATCGGACAAATGTTCATGAAACGGCTTATTTCCTTTTAAGAATAAAACCTCTTTAATGCAATGAAGGAGAAAAAAATAGCAAGACTGGTTGGTTCACCCCGAGTTTATAAACATCTTTTGTAAACAGGAAGAAAATAACTTTAAAATGACCCGAGGCATGCTGGGAAAAGTCAGGATGGTCTGCAAGGGTTCAGACTGTTCGAAACTTTCCTTAACATGTTATGACTAAAAGTATAGCGAGGTATTCTTTTACATAAATAATTATATTGTATTTTTCTTTTCGTGCAATTTTAAAATATCTTTATTCATTTCTAAATAATTAGAATAATATTTAAGATATATTCATATAACGTTTTTTTTTTCATTCAGAAAATAAATAGAAAAAAAAGAGAGAAATCTGGGAAAGGTAGATTTTATAACTATTCTGACTACTTCCAATTAGTCCTTGCCCTATGTTTATATTTGTTTCTTTTTTAGAGTTTTTTTTTAACATCTTTCCTTCAAAATTGCAAAAGAATCCTTTTTTAAAATTTATTACCGAACACAAGGAAACGAAACAAAACAAAATGTATAGATTTTAAGTTGAATTTTAATTTTTTTAATGGGTGTACAAGCATTTACTTTTAATACTAGTTTACTATCCCGAATTATCTGGAGCAAATGAAAAAAAGAAGTTAAATATTAGTCCTTGTATGATAGATTTGAAACAAGGGACAACACAAAATGATACTTGACATTCTGTACACTGGTACTTGGTATCTTTTCCTACTGGATTACTTCTGGAATCTCTTTTTGTGAGCACAGAGCACACTGTCTCGTTGGATTTTTTTTCCAGTAGCAGGAGTCACTATCTTAATCACTTTTTGTTAAAATCATCGCTTTCGCTATCTTGCATCATCGCCATTATTTTTTCTCAACTCAACTATCCTTTTTCATTCATTATTAATCTACAAGCAGATGTATACTATACAATAGGGAAAACGCGTGACCAGTTCTGCCAAAAGAACTGCGAAACCAAAAAAACTGCCATTCAAAGTTAAATATTTCCTATCATTTCCCCTATGCTGGGTAAAATCGTGATAAAACAAATCGTACTGACAAATTCTAATTCGCCTGAGTTTTATCGGGATAGTAATTAACTGCAATATATACCAACACGAGATAACTCGGGATAATCAGGCAAGCGGTTAAAAGTAATTAGTTGACATCGAAATTTCTTAATTAAATTATCTTGATTACTTTATGTGGTAATGTTACGCCATTACATTAAAAAATATATATATTATATAAATCTAAGACAAACTTTCAATTAGAAAGATTAAGAAACGAGTCTTTCGAATCTCACTTTCTAGAATCCTTATTAAATTTTGCCGGAGTTTCAAAAAATGAGGGAAATTCGCATTCTAAATTGTAAAGAAAAAAAAAAAACACTTTTACTCATTTGGCACTTGTACGCATTTTGTGTTGCTTTGCATGTAAACATTTTCATAATGGTCATGCAATAAATTTATCGAAAATACTGTCTAAAATTCTTTTTAAAATTATCATTTATTTATTTAAAGAAATACTTCCAAGTTTGAAATAGAAAGGCATTTTTTTTTCTGCAACGGTTATAACTCTTTAAGAACGACTGTACTGTACACAGTTGAGTCTTAATGTACATATGCAACACAGTATTTTTATTCCTTACGTATATATTTACATTTATTTATTCAGGTATAAAAACAGTAATCAGATAGGACACGCATTTTCCGTGATAAAAGGAGAAATCCGGTGTTTTTATAACATTTCAGATAAGAATATGGTTCTTATCAAAATATGTAAGGATTTCTACTTGAGATAATAATTTTGTATATAATAATAGTTACGGGGGTTAATTTCTGGGATACTGTTAGGAAATTTTGGTATAAAGGTTCTAAATTCCAAATTCGTTAATCTCTCATGCTTTATTCTGAAATGATGCAACGCATTTTGAATCTACTCTTCTCCGTTTTTAGTTTAAGTAAGTCGCTTTTCTTGACATTAAATACATAGTTATTCATCGGTATCGTATTTGTTTATTTAACCCGATGTGACATGATATAAATACATATCATTATGTTTGTAATGTCGGTGATGGTCTCAAATCCTGTCATGACCGTCTATATATTTTCTGTCATATCTGTGAAACCCCGCGGTTTTGGAACCAAAGGGTTTTAGTTCGAGTCCCGTTTCCACCAAAGAACCGTCGTGTAAGGGGATCTGTCGCTCGTTCAATCCATTAGAACAAACATCCTTCCGCTGGTATGGTGTGGAGAGGGCAGTGCCTGCTCAGGTGTCGTCCTCGTCATCTGACCACATTTCAAAATAACGAGGCCCGTCCAAAATAGTCCTAGTGTTGCTTCGAAAAGAGATCTTAGTACTTTTTCGGGTTGTGATGGCCTGGTGGTAAGATCTCGGCTTCAAAATTGGAGGGTTTCAGATTTGAGACTCAATTGCATCGAAGAACCGTCGTGTAAGGGGGTCTCTTGCACGTTAAATCTGTCGGGCTAAACATCCTTCCGCTGGTATGTTGTGGAGAGGGGGGTGCCAGCTCAAGTGTCGTCCTCGTCATCTGGCAGGGGTTCAAAATGACCACTGTCTGTCCGAAAATAGCTCAAGTGTTGCTTTAAAACGGGACGTTAACACAAACAAATAATATCTGTGAATAGTTTATCATGCATTACTTTTTATTTTTTCTTAATAAATTGTGTTTAGATTAAACTTTTCTTTTTGTGGGAACCGATATTTAGAGATCTATTTGTCCCCAATTCCACTTCAGTTACGCTAATGTTAAACGGCTGAATCACTAGCTGTTAAATAATGTATTTCTTTCGCAAAAACCAACCTTAAAAAAGATTAAATGTAGCTTAAAAATCAAATCTAATGATTTTATTAAAATTATGGCTCCCTTGAATTCAGCTTGAAATTTTAAGTATGCTCGAAAACAACTATTTAAATTCACTGTGACGGGATATTTTTAAAATTCTGCTTTGACTCTATTTCAGTAATATTAGATGACCATTAAATATAATGAATTATATTCAAAAGAAATTTACATTAAATATTTTTAATTAATTTGAGAAATACTCCAAAATGAGAACGTAAGTAACTGCGTGATTTTAGTTTGAGATTGTCAATACTCAGAAACCTTATCAATATCTTTAAAAATGTATAAATGTAAAAACCAAAATGTAGAGTTGTCTCTCTACTGTATGAGACCTCGACAAAGAGAATAAAACGTTTTCTGTTATATCTTTTTTAGAGTACTGTGTACGCTTACTGAAAATGTTTAGTTTTATCAATTTTATCCTTCTTTTAAAAAATTGTTAGCATAAATAACATAGCCGTTCAAAGGAGAAAAAAAAAGGCTTTCTTTCTTTCTTTCTTTTTTTAACCCTTTGCACTCGAGTCCTTTTTCGCTTGCGCGAACCAGCAACTCGAAACGATTTTGGCCAAATTCGGCGAACATATTACATGTAATTGAAAAACATTTATAAGGAAACAAACGTATATAAATAATAAAATTTCACTAGTTTATTCATTTATATGTTAAAAACAAGAAATTTTATTAAGTATTACAAAATTTTAATAAATATTACACTCTGTAATTAAAGTTTTAAATTTAAGTTAAATTAAATTAATTAAGTTAAGTTAAATTAATTAAGTTTTAAAATTAAGTTAAAGGTTTAAATTAAAGTTTAGTTAGCGTCGTAGCAGCGTAGTTCAATTTAAAGTTTTAAAACACTCGGGCGCCACAGCAGCGCCGCTCGAGTTGCCACTTCGAATCGGCCGGGCGCCGTATCGGCGCCGCTCGAGTGCAAAGGGTTAATTAAGTGTGTGAATATATTGAACAAATGGATTTATTATTTTTCATATTGGATTTTGTGCATGGTGAGCGATAATTGAGGAATGTAACATGTGTATTTTAATTACTTTTTATGCTGCTATTTTTTAAGATTGGATACGTTTCATGTAATATATTTTCTGATTTTTTATTTGAAAATGGCTTCTTTAAATTCATTTTGAAATTTTTACACTTAATTATGCTCAAAAACGCTATTTAAAATTCACTGTGAAGGATTTTTTTTAAATTTCTGATTTGGATGTATTTTAATTATATTAGATAACCGTTTCACTTAATTAAAAATATTTTTGAATATCATTCCTTAACTTTAAAAATGGAAAAAATGCTTCAAAATGAAAACGTAAGTAATTGCGTGATTTTAGTTAGTGTAGTGACAATCTCAGACAATATATCTGAGTAATATGTACAATATATCTGAGTAGATATACATAATACCTATCAATATCTTTAAAAATGTATAAATATGAAAACCAAAATGTAGAGTCGAGCTTCCCTACTGTATGAGCTCTCGAAAAAGGTAATAAAACGCTTTTCGTTACATTATTATTTTTAAAAAGTACAGGGTACACTTATTAAAGATGTTTGATTTTTATCATTTTTATCCTTTAAAAAAAAAATTTTTTTTTAGTATAACTAACATAGCCGTTCAAAGAAAAAGATTTATCTTTTTTTTTTAAATGTGTGAATATAATGAACAAATGGATTTATTATTTTTCATAACCGATTTTGTGCATAGTGAGCGATAATTGAAAAATGCAACAGATATTTTAATTATTCTTGATGCCATTGTGCACTAAATTTTAATATGTTATCCCATAAATAGGATAACTAATTATATATGATATTGTAATGAATTCAGTGAAAAAAGTGAGCATGATTTTTCATAAATAATGGACAAAAACGCATATAATCGCATATATTACTTTTCTGCAAATTTTAGACGTTTTATTTCGTCTGCTAACTACATGAATGCCTTTTAATTTATTAAATAATACATTGATGCGGTAAAGTTTCTCTTCGAAATTATTACAATATGATTTTGATTCCTTAAAATAGACTATTGCATACGAAACATGCTTGGTTGAAAATGGCAAATGCAAATAGAAAGTTAGAAGTAAGAAAATTCTCATTACAGAAATAATTGGTTTTTTATTATTGTTTGAGCTTTAAGTAGTTTCTGTGACATAAATTTTAACTCGGTAATTTTTTTAAAAATATTAACATATCCTTTAGTTTCTTCAGTCTTTAGCGGAATAATAAGGATGTACTTATAAAGCCATGATGTTTGGTAAAAACTGCTAATGTAGTGTAGAATTTCCTCAGAAATAAACATAATATTATAAGCATGTTAGTTATTCCAAGTAATTTATGGTCATCTATAGAATTATAATATAATTTTAACAAAACAATAATTTCTCGTTACAGATGTCTTTCCTTTTTCTTATTATTGTTAGAGAGTTGAATAACTTCTGTTAGAAAATTTTTAACTAGGTGATAAAAAAAAGTCATTAAAATGTCCATCAGCTTTCTTCAGTCTTCTTTACATCATTTTCAGTCTTCTTTACTAAGTACATCTTTATTATTCCGTTAAAGCCGTGATGTTTATTAAAAACTGCTAATACAGTGTAGAATTTCCACTGAAATAAGCATAATATTATAAGCATGTTAATCATTCTATGATCATCTATAGAATTATAGTACAACATTTACAAAATATAATGCATCTACAGAATTGCAACGTAATTAGAATTAAATCGTACGTTTGTTGATTTAATTCTAATTTGTAAGCAATGATGTTTGTTAAAGTGCTAATATAGCGCAGAATTCCCTCTGAAATAATTTTATAAGCAGATTAAAAGTAATTTATGATTATCTATAGAATTATAATACATTAACAAAATAATAATGAATATATAGAATTACAATACAACATAATTATAATTAAATTATACGGAACACTTTTTTTTTTGAAAAAAAAAATATCTGCTCCTTACCTTTTTTTTTTTTTCCGTGCAGAAATTATCTACATTCTGTAACAGAAAATTATTCTGTTAAATAACTCAAATTAACATTCTGAAACCTAAAAATTAATTCCTTTTGTCCATGACCTTCCAAGCGTCCGATTAACTTCTTGTTGTCCATTCCTGCGATTTAATGTTTGTTTTTCGTGTCTGTTTTGATCTTTTTTTTTCCATTCTTTCGTCAATCCCGGCATTTTTATGCCATCTACTAACAAAAAAAAATGCTTGCATTAAAAAAAAAGGATCTTGGTGGAATTTCGAAAGTGGCGTAGTCATTTGCAATCGATCCGATGCAGCCGTTGTAACCTAGCGATCGATAAATGTGAAACGACCATGGTTTCCCTTACAAAAGGAAACACTTGTTAGGGTGATTAAGGACCTTTTAGTGTTGTCGAACGGCACGCCCTATTCCTCATTCCCGTATATATTTTAAGATTCTAACAACTGGATTAACAGGTTACCTTTTATGACGTCAACCCGACACGCAAAGGAATATTTTTATTCGATCCTAGTTCCACCTAGTCCTTCGTTTTTCACCTTTTCGTCGCGAAAACATTCATTATTGTTGCGAGTGGGTTGTCTTTGTTATTACACAATGACGATTTCGAATCTTAACGGCGATGGATAAGACAAAGAGAAGTGACTGCTTATTGTAAGAATCGGCGTTGATAACAAATGGAATAAAAAAAGAAATATTGGCGGTTCTGTTTTGATTTGTTTGTTTGTTCTTCTAAATTGAAAACAATGGTACATGGCTGTTGAGTTTTCCGTGAGAAAGGATTAAAGTTAATCTTGAATCTAAAAGCTATTATCATACAGACCGGTGGTTTTGTAAATGATTTTTCAGGCGCAAATCATTTTGTCGAATCAATAAGCGACTGTATTCTAAAATTTTAAATGCTTAATTAATACAGTATTTGTTTCCTCCGAGGGAAATTTACCTTTTATTAATTATTATGCATTTTAATGAAGATAAATGAAATGTAATGTGATAACTGAAATGCACATCGCTTCAAAAGGTGTGATAAATGATTCGAACTATTTGTTTCATTAAAAAAATCCTCACGATTTTAAAAGAGAAATATATATGTGCCGACTTAGAATCGAATAACTGGATACTTACAGAATTTTTTTTTATTTGAAAGTGGTACTATTTTCAACAATCGAATGAGTTGTATTATTTAACTCTCTTTAAAATGTCTGCTTTTTTTTTAATGAAAAAAGCTCTGAGAAGTTAATCTGAATCTAAAAGCTGTTTTCATACAGACCGGTGATTTTGTAAAGGATTTTTCAGGCGCAAATCATTTTATCGAATCAATAAGCGACTGTATTCGAAACTTGAATGCTTAATTTATTCAGTATTTGTTTCCTACAAGGGAGATTTACCTTTTATTAATTATTATGCGTTTTAATAAATATGATAAATGAAATGAAATGTGATCAATGAAATGCACATCACTTCAAAAGGTGTGATAAGTGATTCGAAATATTTGTTTCGTTAAAAAAAATACCTTCACGATTCTAATCGAAATATATATTTGCTGAGTTAAAATGGAATAATTTGACAGAGTTAAAGAAATGTTTTATTTGAAAGTGGTACTATTTTCAAAAATCGAATAATTTGTATTATTTAATTCTCTTTAAAATGTCAAAAAAAAAAAAAATTGTTAAAAAAGAAGTTAATCTGAATCTAAAAGCCGGACCGGTGATTTTGTAAAATATTTTTCAGGCTCAAATCCTTTTATCGAATCAATAAGCGACTGTATTCTAAACTTAAATGCTTAAATTATTCAGTATTTGTTTCCTACGAGGAAAATTTACCTTTTATGAATTAATATGCGTTTTAATGAATGTGATAAACGCTTCAGGAGGTGTGATAAATGATTCAAACTATTTGTTTCATTAAAAAATAAAAACCATTCTAAAAGAAATATACATGTGCCGAGTTAAAATGGAATAATTAGATAGACTGAAAGAATTTTTTTTTATTTGAAAGCGGTACTATTTTCAACAATCGAATAGGTTGTATTATTTAATCTTCTTTAAAATGTCTTTTTTTAATAAACCAACAAACAAAAAAAACTTCGTTTGGTTATTTCTAATAATCTATACAATTTATTTTTATTCGCAGATACGGGTTTTTTTTCTTTTCAATTCTGTATGATATATCTGTAAAATACAATGGTTGCTTAAAGTTATGATTTAAAATTTGTTCGATTCACTATTAATCAATAATGGAAATTCTCTTCTTATTCCCTTTACTTCTTATAACGTAAAAGATATATATTCATGTACTAGAAATTTTGCTGGAAAAGAGCATAATGCCCGGAATTCCATAAATTATTTATTTTATTCTTTCGCGATTATGGAAATAGTTCAGTTTTTAGCAATTATAAGAAGTCTTGGTCGAACCATGACCAGATAGAAAGGCGGGGAAAAAGAAAACGCGAGAAAGCCTTTAGATGATAACTTCCAAAGTGGATTTAACTGTTATTAAATTAAATTTCGTTTAATTTTTGAAAATGTTGGAAAAATCTACAAATTTAGTTGGCTTAATGTTGTTAGGAATGTATTGTTTTTTTTATATATATCTCATTGGAATTCCTAATCTTTCCTTCACTTTATGACAGTTAGTTCTAGAATGTTTTAGGTTAAATTTTCAAGTAATTAGGCAAAATGCTTTCCAGATGTTATTAATTTGAATTTATATCAATTGTTTGCATAACATTCATTTAAGATTGTAAAATATTCAGGGAAATTTTGTGCGCATTATTTCGATCTATATAAATAAATGGTCATTTTTTAAAGAAATAAATGTGATTGCAATATGATTTTCAAATAAGAGAATTTTAATCATGTATATTAAAAAAAAAGTGTTTAATTTTTTTTCTCTGAATAAAGCTTTTAATCTGTGACTTTTAATATTTTCGTCTAAAGAAAATTTATAGAATCTATTTGTCTATAAATGTTCGTAATATCCATTTTCATAGTGCATACTACTATTTTATTATAGCTTTGAGAAATTATTTTAAAATAAGACGTATAAGAAGTTAAAATAATAATAATATATCAAGAAACCCATTCTTGAAACTATATAATGCAATATATTCAATTTGAAGATATCATTTTAAATTGACTTCTTACAACAGTTTTATTTATCTGTCTCTCCAATTCTTTTTACTTCAATGCAATGCGTTCTGAAAACTTGATATTTCCGTGAAATGAACATTGAGAAGATTTGAAAAGTAAAAATATTTATAGTAAACAAGCTATTCTTTTTTATTTCTTTTTCTCTATTTTTGCAGAAATAGAATAAAAAAGGAGAAATGTCATTTATTTCTATTTGTATCATTTAGTGCTTTTCATTTTATTTCATCAGCTTTTTTTTCCAAAGGCTTCGATTACAAGCAGGCAAAATGTTTACGCATAACATATATCTAAAGTCAATTAGAATGATTGAATTAATATCTTATAAACAATGTTTCATTCATTTTATATATCTCGCTTTCTCCGGCTTCAATTTCTAAAGTTTTTTTTTTCTGTCAGTGAATGAAAAGACACATTTTTTTAATTCTCGTGATCTGATTAAAAATAAATAATTTAATCTTTCCGAATAAATATGCCGAAATCCAATTATGAATTGGCCGTTTTTTAATGCTGTTATTTCTGTTTTCCTCCTTAATGTTAAAACGTTATTGTTGTGTAATAATGTGTTAGTGTTCTGTTCTCATTAATGTTTTATGTAACGCCTGAAATAATTTTCTTGCCTTATTTTTTCAGATCCAATATGAAATATGCATTATTTTCAGCTTCGTAAAAAGGGAAAACGTTAATTTATAGCATATTTTATAATAAATTATTTATTAAAAGATATAATTAATAAATTTAATTATTTTATATATAAAATGAGAATAACTCTGTAAAAAGTTATTTCATATGATTGTTTTTGTGAATTGTTTATTAAGAGCTAATTAATTGTTTTGTTAATCAAGACCTTATTGTTTTCTGAGTTAAAAAAAACACCATTAAGTATCGTTTGAAGTACATATAATTATATAATTTCTTATAATTCATTAATCATATAATTTCGTATCTTTTATGAAAATGAGAATGATGACCTTATTTTGATCTGTAGATGCAAAGTTATTGAAGTTTATTTAATAATCTTCAGACAAAAACGAACAGCATAAACTGGAAACATTAAATAAAGGAGCTCGGAAAAGTAGAATTATGTTCTTAATAGAACAATATACTTAGCTCGATAGATGTATGCATGAGAATAACTACTTTGCAGATCGATTATGGATTTTAGAAATTAGTTTTTCATTCCAAATCATTTTTCAATTAAAAGAAATTCATTCAACTTATTATAATGATCATTGTATTTAAACTACATTTGGCTTAATTTAAATGAATTTAAGTAATAAGTTGTTGATGCATTCTTATTAACATAATCACAAATTCTTATTAAACTTAAGAGAACAATGAGAAACATTTAAATTCTACAAAAATTATCTAATTTTTATTGACTTTTTCCTCTTAATGTACAGTACGGATGTTAGAAAAGTTTAGAATTTGACTTTTTTTTAAACGTACAAACGAAATTAGTGTAGTAACTTTTAGGAAAAGCAAAAAGAATGTTTAAATTGCTTTAAAAAATACTGAATCGTTATATCAAATGCATGCAAGTGTGAAATAAAGTGGGTACATTCATTAAAATTTCTATTCAGGTTTTTTGAAAAATAAATTCATTCTTATTAAACATACCGTTACAAAACAGTTTTATTGTCTGCTGTCATAAATCATCTGTTACCGTACGATGCAATGGGGATTTGCTGTAATATATGTACTGCCATAGTCACATTTGTCTTGTAGAATATTTTGCTTCTAAGATATGTCTATTATATGATGGAAATTCCTTCTCTAATACTTTGTGCATATCAGCTGAAATATATAAAATGCAAGCATTCCATATAACATGGGTGGTGAATCTTTATGAATCAAAATGCCATTTTTTTTTAAAGAAATGTTTAATAAGATGCAGACGTTGAATAATTTTGATTATAAGTATTGTGAAGATAATTCTATTATGGAGATAATAAAATTATTGGTTTTGGGAAGATAATTATATTGGGGAGATAATAAAATTATTGGTATTGGGAAGTATTGGGGAGATAAATAAAATTATTGGTATTGGGGAGATAAATAAAATTATTGGTATTGGGAAGATGATAAAAAATAAATACTAAAAACTCTTAAAACTACGAAAAAATATATTTTGCACTTTATACCAGTCGAGGTTTCAGTTATAAATGTAATTCAAATTAACGTGTGACTTTATTGTTGCAGATTAGACGAGAAATGACTGATATTAGGATTGTAAGGTGTTAATTTAAGCAGAATGCATGCTGAATTGGAGTCATCTGCTAAATGGTTTCAAAGCGAGTTTTTAGTATTATTCATCTCTAAAAATAATGACTCGCAAGCACAGGTATATGAAAATATGGCTCTAACAGCATGGGCCAAACTGTTAAATATGTCTAAAATCGAATTCCGTGTTTCCGAAATTTCGCTCTGGCATTTCTACTTATATTGCTTGGTAATCTTTCAACTTTTTTCTTGTTTCAGTAAATTGTATATTGAACTAGACTGGGAATTGAATAGTTGCATTTCAAATTCTACATTTTTATAATAAAACTAAATATTAATAACTCAAAACTTCATTTACTACGAAAAAGTATCTATTTTAGCTATACGTGAAATTCAAATTAAAGTAATATTAGTGTGACTTCTGTTGTTGCAGAGTAAATGACAAATAACTTATATTGATTATAAGATGCTACTTTTGGTAAAATGCATGCTGAATTGGAGTCATCTGCCAAATGGTCTCTAAGTGAGTCTTTAATATTATCCATCTCTGAAAATAAGGATTCGTAACCATAGAGGAAAATATGCTTAAAATTCACGAATTAAATATTTGAATCGAATTCCATGTTTCCAAAATTTCGTTACTGACATTTTTTTTTTATTATTATGCTTGTTAACCTTTCTGTTTCAACCCATTCCAACTTTTGCTTTGTTTCAAAAGCTTTTTGAATCCACATTGAAATAGATTGAAATGTAACCAATTGGTTTCCAAATTCTTCAGTTTTCAATCAATCGAATTAAGACAAATTCAGTTTATCAAATGAAGTCACATGCAAACCGTTTTGATCGGTGGCGTGCCCAAAATATTATGTGGCGTACCATAAATGGCACGCATGCCACTGGTTCGCCATCTCTGCCATAAAATTTCTACATTACTCCTAATATATGTGTCGAAAACGATTTTTTTAAAATACATTTATTCTGCTATAAATGTTTCAGGGAGGGGAATAGGGAGCATTATTGCTGAATTATTGGCAATATTCAGCGATAATGCTGTAGCATGATATTCAGCGATAATGCTGTAGCATGATATTCAGCGATAATGCTGTAGCATGATATTCAGCGATAATTATAGGGAGCATTATCGCTTAAAATTGTAGCAGTACTTTTTCCGTGCTACTAATACTCTTATATGCTCCAAACAATCATTTTCTGTGCTTTCCGCATATAACACAGAAAGCTGGCCGCATGCCACTAGTTCGCCATCCCTGCCATAGAATTTCTACATTGCTGGAAATGTATATGTCGAAAATGAATTTTTTAAAAATACATTCACTCTGCTCGCTATCCTCCCCAATAAATATATAGCATTCTTTCTGAATTATTGGCATGTTCTTAAAATTATCGCAGTACTTTTTACCGTGCTACTAACACCTTTATATACCCCAAACAATCATTTTCCGCGCTTTTCGCATATGGCACAGAAAGCTAAACAAACCTTGGCAACTTGTTAGCAATGCAATTATGCTCCGAGTTTACTTTCAATGCCATTTGTTCGCAACAGGTTGCCGGTAACTTCATTCAACGCAACAGCTAATGCAAAAGTAAAGAAACGCTGAATCCATTGTGATGTCAATTATAATCGGCCGATCTAGTGAATAGCCGGATTTTTGCCCGAGGCAAGTGAATAATTAGGAGTGAATAGATGGCTTCTTTTCTTTTTTTTTTTTCTTTCTACAATTTCTTTTGAAAGAGTGGAGTTACGTTTCTTTAATTGTTACGCAGGAAGGAACTTCATATTTGCTGTTAAATATCGGGGAATTTCGTTTTTCTTATTTCCTTTGCTGATTCTGCATCTTATTTTTATAAATGGAAATCATTATCTTTTAATAGCCGAAAAAAATGTTTTTTTTTTTTTTTTCCTTCTGAAAATGAAGTTGCTGTTAGAGCAACGGTTGACGGAAATAATTGTTTCACAAAATAATTTTTGCCTTATTTTTTCCTTTTAATTGGAAGTGAATTAATATGGTGTTGTTTGAATTTTATGATGAGTTTTTTTTAAGCTTCTTGAATTACTATTTTTTTTCTGTTAATTTTCTGCGCATTCCGCTGTTTGAAAAACAATATAAAATAATGATAAAACAATTATTGAAATTTTAATTGCTGGTGGTGGAATTATTCTGAGAACTTGTAAACGGGCTTCATAGTAAAGAAAGAAAAATACAGTGAAGTAAAATACAGATTTCCATAAAGTATGCAGTATATAACAATTGCGTTTTATTTTTATTCCTAAAATATTTAGGGCCACGGTGGCCTGGTGGTAAGGTCTCGGCTTCGGAACCGGAGGGTTGCAGGTTCGAGACTCGATTCCACCGAACAACCGTCGTTTAAAGGGATCTCTTGCACTTTATATCCGTCAGACCAAACGTCCTCCCGCTGGTATGGTGTGATGCAGAGTGTGGCGTGCCAGCTCAGGTGTCGTCCTCGTCATCTGACCACGGTTCAAAATGACGCGGTCCGTCATTTTGAACCGTGTTAGCCCTAGTGCACGTTAAATATGTCGGGCCAAACCTCCTCCCGCTGGTGTGGTGTGGAAGGGGGGTGTCTTTCTCGTCATCTGACCGTGGTTCAAAATTACGAGGTCTGTCCCAAAATAGCCCTAGTGTTGCTTCAAAATGGGACACAACTAAACTAAACTAAACTAAACTAAACCTAAAATATTTAATAAAGTATTACAACAACACGGTGATATAGTTGTATTGAATCAAAATATATTATAATTCATAACACGAAAATTGTTTTTCTTTAATCGTACATATATTAATTTACTATTTGGCTAAAGGAATTCCATCAACAAATAAAACTTCAAAGCGCAAATAGAAATAGAGCTAAAAAAAAATCCCCAATTTTTTTTTCAAAAAATAGCATTAAAATTTTAAGGCAATTTTTACAATTGTACAACAAAAAATTATAAATGTCACAATCAGTATCGAAATTCGGTTTTATATTGATGAGGGTACTCATTTTCTTCATTGATTTGTGTCTGTGATGTAGTTTATCTTTTTCCTGTACTCAATACATTTACAACCTCCAAATGTTTAAACTTTTTTCTGTTTACATGATCTACCCATGAAATTTTTAAGCAACGATTTCGAATTTCCCAGGGAGATTAATGTGACACTCTTGCGCCCATTTGACTAATATTTTCTCCCGATAAATGGAAGTCTTCTGGTTGCATAACGGTTAGAAGCGGAGCGTATATTTGGAGCATCCACATTTGGAGTTCAGAAATTTGATGCATTGCCCCTTAATGCAGGAAATTCTTTTTTCATTTTTCACAAACTATTTTCAGGGAAATGTTTGCGCCAATTCCTATTCTTTAAGAAAGATATAAAACTGATGGAGGATCTCTGTTATATCGAAAGGCCATTTGTCAAATTCACTGGAACTTTTGATTAGTGCGAAACACTTGTATATATTAACCTCTTTTCTGATTATCCCGAGTTACATCGGGTTTGTATATATTGCAGTTAATTATTATCCCGTGAGAACTCGGGCGAAGCAGAATTTGTCAGTACTATTTGTTTTATCACGGTTTTATTTGTCCTAAAGGAGACCAAAAGAAATATTCAACTGTAATTGGCAGTTTTTTTGGTTTCGCAGTTCTTTTGGCAGGACTGGTCAAGCGTTTTCCCGATTGTATTGTATACATCTGCTTGTGGATTAGTAATGAATGAAAAAGGATAGTTGCGTTGAAAAAAAATAATGGAGATGATACAAGCTAACGAAATCGATGATTGCTCAGATATTTATTATGAAGATAGTGATTCCTGCAACTGAAGGAAAAAAAAATCCAACGAGACAGTGTACTCTGTGCTCCCGTAAAAGAGATTCCAGAGGTAAACCAGTAAGAAAAGAGACTATATACCAGTGTATAGAATGTCAAGTATCACTTTTCTGTTGTCCCTTGTTTTAAAAACTATCATACAAGAACTAATATTTAACTTTTTTTTTCATTCGCACGAGATAACTCGGGATAGTAAACTAATATTAAAAGTAAATGTTTTTATACTCATTAAAAAAAAAATTAAAAACTAAACTTAAAATCTATATATTTTGTTTCGTTTCTTTGTGTTAAAATTAAATTTTCAAAAAATGATGATTTCTTGCAATTGTTTTCAAAAAAATGTTTAAGGAAAGAGGTTAATAATAAATAAAGCTGGCAGTTTAAGTTTTTGTTTCAAGTGGCTGGTCACTTGTTTTCTTTATTGTATAGTATGCGTTTGCTTGTGGATTAGTAGTGTAATAAAGAAGTATAGTTGCGTTGAAAAAAAAAGTAAAATAATGGCGATGATGCAAGATCGAGAAAACGATGATTTTTCAGATAGTGATTATGAAGATAGTGATTCTTTCTATTGGGAAAAAAATTTAAAAAAAAATCAGTAAGCAAAGAGATCAAATACTACTGTACAGAATGTCAAGTATCATTTTATTTTGCCCCTTGTATCAAAAACTATCATATAAAGCCTAATGTTTAACTTTTTTTCATTCGCCCGAGATAACTCGGGATTGTAAATTGATATTAAAACTAAATACTTTTATGTCCATAAAAGAATCAAAAATTCAACTTAAAACCTACATATTTTGTTTCGTTTCCTTGTGTTTAGTAACAAAATAAAATGTGATGATTTTTTGCAATTTTTTTCAAAAAAATATGTAAGGGAAGTGGTTAAATACACATGCTTTTAAATTGTTTTATGTGATATACAGTTACTGCATGTTGTCATAAAATACCTTACGTTTCTAACGGTTCCAGTTATTGAATGAAAAGTTATGTTTTATTATTTGTTTTTAGCGTATTACATTTTGATATGATTAAGACTATAAGTAAAATATGAAAGTTGCTTGCGAAAATAACAGTGAATATCTTCAAAATTGTATTGTCTTGAGACTCTGTTATTGAAAGATAACCTTTTTCAGCTCCAATCATGAACTAGATGGTTTGACGCGATTTGAACTCAGACAGTAGTTTCTGTCTACTGGTATGTAATCAACCATATCGTGAAGTAGATTCTTTATGCCTGTGTGTTCAAACTTGTTACAACCTACGTAACATTTGAAATAATATAATCACGTGTCACTTCGAGATACTTATTTAGGAAACGTTGTTGGGTCATTTGAAATATTATAATCACCTGTCACTTCGAGATACTTATTTAGGAAACGTTGTTGGGTCAGAATGCAGGGAAAATACCAAATCTTTTGACATTAAATTAAATATATTCACTCCTCACAAATATGTATGCAACAGAATTTAGCATATGAATATCTGACAAGACAAATTAGAAATTTATTTCAATTTAATTTTGCATGGGAAAGCAGATTTAATCATGGGCGCGAAAGTGGAATACATCTGCTCACACCAGAACACACGAGTGACAGTGTGAGGACATTTTTTTCCTGTGTCCTTTCTACCGAAGGATTTTTATAGGGATTTCTTTGATATCTGTCCATTTAGGAACAGGAATCTTGGGTATATTTGAAAGGAAATCCATGGCTGTTAGGGAGTTTTGTTCATTCGTTTGCAGCTAGAATTACAGAACCAGCTATTTTTAGAACTCTTGCCAGAAGTAATTAAATAGAAAAGTGAGATTTGGATCTGGAAATAAGAGTACATTTTGAAACAAAATAATATGGACTAATTGAATATAAACAATGGGAAATAAAATATGATTTAAATTATATTTCCATGCATGTAAATGCTCACTGAAAGTGTTTCCAAAAATTTTTAAAATCCTTAAAATCATTTTTTTATATGTGGAGAAACTTTTGTTATCTCTGAAATAGTTCAACCTCCGCCCTAATTCTCTACTTCTTTAATACTTACCATTCTTATTATTTTGTGTATGCCACAAGGGAAAGAGGAACACACACACACGCATTAAAATAATTAAACCCCATTTCCTGAGTCAACAAAAATTAAAACGAAACTAATTAGATCGAAATCGAAATTAAAATTTAATTCGGAATTAAACGCTAAAAGTTCACAAAATGAATTAGAATAAAACAAATCTAAATTAATATAATTAATAAAATTATATAAACGAAACAAAAACGAAACTAATTACGGAAACGAAACTAAAATTGGAACTAGAAATTATTAAAACTAACTAAAAATTATTTCGGATTCAAACAAGTTTAAAATTTTTAAAAATCAATCCTTGTATTTAATGAGCGCAAATGCAGCTACAACTAAAATACAAATGAATCTAAATTAACAAAATAAGCCAAGCAAAAAGGAACACAACCGAATCAAATCAATCAATTTTCTATTGGTTGTAGTTTTGATTCTGTTGTATTCCTTTTTTCCTTGGCTTATTTTGTTATTTTAATAACAATCATTCTATTATAATATCTTTTTTTATGAGACATATTCAGCTATACAAAAACAATAAAAGGGGTCAAAGTATGTCAAATTTGTTAAACATTGTCTTATTGTATGCTTCAAAAAAAGAAAAAATATGAATTCTAAGTTGAAGTGTGATATTTTTTAAAAATGAATTAAATATTCATAAAAAAGAAATAAATTTAACCTCTCAAAATCAAGGTTATTCATTTGCAAGCGTTAAAAAAAATGGCGAATCAGGTTTTTCAAACAGTTTTATAACAGTGAGATATGCGAAGTTTAATAGACCCGTTTTCTCCTTTTTATAAGTCATTTCCTTTCTTTCATTTGATTCACCATTGGAGAAAATCTCAAACTTCCCTCTGGAGTCGTAATTGCAGCTGGAGTTGAAAAGAGCTGTCCTTACACTTTTTTTTTTTTTGCTTTAGCTTCGTAAAGCAGGAGCGTTTCCCGACGGTTGATGACTCACTGAAACGAATCTTCATCAAAAAGAAATGAAAAAAAAAAAAAACATTTAGAATACAGCTGCGTTCTCTTTGAATTGCGAATGAAAATTTGAATGAAAAACGGCCGTTGAGCTCGTTTAAAGACGTGTACTTTTTAAAACTAATTCTCATTTTTTTTTGATAAGCGGAATTTAATTAATAATTCGTCGTCGCTTTGACGGGTGCGTTCTACAGATTAGTAAGCTTTATAAAAGTTTTTTTTTCTGTTATTGGAATGTTTAAATATTTGTTTCGTAGCTACCGAAAAAAGTATTAAACAGATTCACTACAGGAATTAATTAATGTTTCAGGTTAAATAGATGAGTGTGCGAAAATTGAATGTTTTGCTAAATTCTTTTTCATTGTTTCAGAGGTGCCTTTCATGAAAAACGGCCATTGATCTCGTTTGAAGACGTGTACTTTTTAAAACTAATTTTCATTCCTTTTCTTTTAATAAGCGGACTTTAATTAATAATTTGTTGTCGCTTTGATGAATACGTTCTACAAATTAGTAAATATTAAAATTTTCTTTTTTTATTATTGGAATGCTTAAATATTTGTTTCGTAGCTACCGAAAAAAGAATCAAACAGATTCACTACAGAAATTAATGCTTCACGTTAACTAGATGAGTGTGCGAAAACTGAATGAAACAATGAAAAAGGAATTACAGAGGTGCATTTCATGAAAAACGGCCATTGAGCTCGTTTGAAGACGTTTACTTTTTAAAAACTAATCCTCATTCCTTTTTTTTTTTTTTTTTTTTTTTTGATAAGCGGAATTTAATTAATAATTCGTCGTCGCTTTGACGGATGCGGTCTACAGATTAGTAAATTTTATTTATTTATTTGTTTATTGGAATGTTTAAATATTTGTTTCGTAGCTATCGAAAAAAGCATTAAACAGATTCACTACAGGAATTAATTAATGCTTCACGTTAAATAGATAAGTGTGCAAAAACTGAATGAAACAATTAGAAAGGAATTTAGTAAGACAGAATTGCATTTTATTAAATGGTTTTTGAAACATCTAACTGGTGCGAATGTCAGATTTCAACGTAAAACATTCAAACGTCAGAATATTTTTCTTTTCAATTTAGTACATGAAGCGCTGTAATTTTGTTTTATCACTTGGAGAAAAATAATTTTGAAAATGAAAGAATGTCTTGATAATCTATTAAGCAAGGATTAATCTCCAAATAACTCGCCGAAAGACAATAGACTCTGAAGAAATGCTAAATTCAAGTTAAAGGTGAATATTTTGTAGCTATAATACGCAAATGTCATATAAGTCATTCTCAGAGGTAACAACTTTATTACAGATTATGAGAGAAAATTTTGGGGAAACCAATCATGAGAGTTTTAAATTTAAATAAATGCTAACGTTTTTCTCAGAAACTTCCCAAAATATTATAATACAGATAATTTTGTACTACACTGATGGAAAAAAAAATCCCAACACCAAGAAAAAATTATTGCACAGTAATGAAATTTTAGGAATACATTTGTCTAGGTAACATATTTAATTGATTAAAGTTTCAAGATCACAGGTAGAGCCATTTCAAATGTGAAATGTTGGTACATTAGTAACCAGTGTAACCGCCAGAATTTTGAATGCAAGCATGCAAACGTGCATGCATTGTGTCCTATAGGTGTCGGATATCAGTTTGTGGGATGGAGTTCCATGCCTGTTGCACTTGGGCGGTCAATGCAGGGATGGTTAATGCTGGTTGTGGATGACGCTGGAGTTGTGGTCCAATGATGTCCCATACGTGCTCGATTGGAGAAAGATCTGGTGATTTAGCAGGCCAAGGCAACATGTCGACACTCTGTAGAGCATGTTGGGTTACAACAGCGGTATGAGGGCGAGCGTTATCCTGTTGGAAAACATCCCCTTGAATGCTGTTCATGAATGGCAGCACAACAGGTTGTATCACTAGACTGACGTACAAATTTGCAGTCAGGGTGCGTGGGATAACCACGAGAGTTCTCCTGCTGTCATACGAAATTGCTCCCCAAACCATAACTCCAGGAGTAGGCCCTATGTGTCTAGGCCACAGACAGGTCACTAGCAGGCTTCACCTGGCCTTCTAACCTACAAACGGCTATCACTGCGACCAAGGCAGAACCGGCTTTCATCAGAAAACACAACAGATCTTCACTCCGTCCTCAAATGAGCTCAAGCTTGACACCACTCACGTCGCTAACGGCAGTGGTTTGGAGTCAGTGGAATGCACTGTACAGGGCGTCTGGCTCGGAGCTGTCCTTGAAGTAACCGATTTGTAACAATTTGTTGTGTCATTGTGGTGCCAACTGCAGCTCGAATTTCAGCTGCAGACGCAGTACGATTAGCCACAGCTATACGCCGAATACGACGGTCTTCCCTCTTAGTAGTACCACGTGGCCGCCCGGAACCTGGTCTTCTTGAGGCAGTACCTTCCCTTGACCACTGCCGCCAATACTCATGCACAGTGGATACATTCATGCCAAGTCTTTCTGCAATATCTCGGAAAAAAAACCCACCTTCTCGTAGCCCTACAACACGACCTCGTTCAAACTCAGTGAGCTGTTGATAATGGCTTTTTCGTCTTCTCAGAGGCATCCTTGACCAACATTAACCCACTATGTCAAATCTCAACTGTAAATAACGATCTGGAGCCTTACAGCGCTCATTTAAAGCAAACCTCATTTGCATGTTCATAGTGTCGCTACTAGCGCCATACTTACGCGCGTAGCTCGAAATTTGAATCGACGTCATCTTTCAGATGTATAAGTACGCCTACCAAATTTCGTTTATCTGCACAGCTCCTTCCTAGTGATGGGATTTTTTTTCCACCAGTGTATTTTAATTTTTTTTAAAAACTATCTTTTAAAATATTTGAACTATTTTATTGCATAAATATATTTTCTTTTGTTTAATCAAGCTTAAAAGAAAATATTTTGACCTCATTTTCTAAAATTAAAGTTTAGACTTCCGAACGAATAATAAACGAATTAACCAGATACAATAATTTCTTTCATTACCATTCTGAAAGAACACCAAGCTTTACAATTCGAAACGAATACAAAAATCTAATATATAAAAAAGATTTGTTTGTTAATATTTTATATACTGCCGTTTTGTTCATTCTATTTCGATAAAACATTGTCAAATCATCGATTAATTCCATTTAATATTATTTCAACGTGGCGAGTATCAGCTAGTGATAAATATAAAGGCACACGTGTGTTTTGTAGTTTTAAATGCAATGACTTATAAATATAATTAAACAGCTTACGTAGCTTAGAACAGCTTATCCATATAGATTATGTAATCGTGATATATATTTTATTATTTGAATTAAAAGATGGTCTCTGTTATAAAATTAAAAACAAATTAATTGTAAATATCTTAATACATCTCGATATGTAAAAGTTTAGTTAATTAATCTTGTATTACATGCGATATTTTTTATTCCTATTAAAAAATTTCTGTCTGTGATCTTGGTAATCATGATGATTAAATGTTCCTGGGGACAAACATTAGACAGATCATTCCAAGAATGAATGGACATTCCTGTTTGTTTCTTGGCACTTTCTAGGTCTTGTTACATCAAATGATTAATAAACCTCAAATAGAAAATGATATATTTAACCAGAGTTCCATTCCATTAGTGGAGTCTTTCCAAAAGCCGTTTTCCACATTATCTGTTGGTGAACCGACAAAAGAAGCTCGCGTTTTCCGAATTCCAAGCTCCTTGCATTATTCTACCATAACCCTATTAACACATTAAAGGCGGGAATCGTAGTACTACGATTTGATCCGCGTTAAATAGCATAGTTTCGTCAAGATCCCTCGCTTTTAATGTGTTAAGGTGTTTGCACACGTAAAAATTCGGAAACCGTTCAAAATATCGAAATTTTTTTAAAAATTGCTTCAAAATGTTCTCTGATCCTTTAGCTTTCGAACGATACCAAGATGTTGTTAATATTAGGAATGTTTCACATTATTCTTGAAATACTTTCACTAAAAACTCTTGTTTAGGTTTTCTTAAAAACTCATTTAATGAAGAATATTTTTAAACTATGTTGCTTCATTCATTCAATCATAACACAACAAAAAATTAACCAAATACAATTATTTATAAATTAAAATAATATGTATAAAACAGTGGATGTTTAGTGCCTCAATCAAACTTGTATTCATGGAAATAAATCTTTAATAGATATTCAAAAAAATTACAAAAAAAAGTCTCGCTTTTTCTATTAATTATTGGTGAAAAAAATGTTACAAAAAATCCATATATTTTTATAACCTTATTGAGGTAGAAGAAGATTGAAATTATATTATATATCAATTATTATTTATTTATCAATCTGTATGAAACAATGGATGTTTTGTGCCTCAATCAAAGTTATATTTATAGAAATAAATTTTTCATAGTTATTTAAAAGTTAAAATTAAGAAAAAATCTTGTCTTTTCTGTTTACTAATTAAAAAATTGTTTAAAAAAACTATATATTTTTATAACTTGACTGTGGTAGACAACATGAAGACCAATATTATGCATCATTTCCAATTAGAATTGTGTGCCTGTATAAATTAGAAGATATCACGTTTCAGAAAATATATTAATTAGCTCATTAAATTTTATTTAGTTAAAAAATAGTGTAATATGTTTCTTTCTCTCTGAAATGAGTTTAAACATTTATTAAAGACTTACTGTGGAGAAACTGAATTTTTGAAATTAAAATTTTAAAAAACTCCTTTAGTGTGTACGTACACCTGAAGTCTGAACAAGGCTTTTTCCCGCTAAGTCATAGTAATAGTAAGTCTTGTGTTGAAAAATACATTATACTTAAAAATACATTATTTGATATAAAGGAATTGAATAGCTAATTAGCAACTTTTTAAAAATCTAAAAGTTAAAATTACAGAAAAAAACATGATTTTTCTATTCATCATTGGTGAAAAAAAATTGTTTAAAAATATTTTTGTAACTGGATTGAGGACTTGGGTATAATATTAGTCTTCATCGTGTCTAAATTTCTAACTCGAATTGTGTCTCTGTACAAATTAGAATTTAAGGTGTCATGTTTCACAAAATGTGCGAATTAGCTCAATAAATATTTAATTATTAGTTTACTGTTTTTTCTCACTGAAATCAGTTGAAAAATATATTAATAACCTACTGTGAAAAAATAGGTTTTTTAAAGAAATTTTTAAAAAATCTTCCAGTGTGTGCGTACACCTTAAGGTTCTAAAAGAAAATGATTGCTCCAATGGGGATCTAGGTTCTTCAGTACACTAAAAAACGGCGCGTCACGGCAGATAAACATTTGTTAAATCCTGGATTCCAATCTACAATTCCAATCTGGAACCTAGAGCTTCATCGGAACAATCATTTTCTTTTAGGTTCCATAAGAAACTGATTGCTCCGATGGAGCTCTAGGTTCTTCAGTATTCACAAAACGTTGGGCTACAAAAGATAAACGTTTATTAAATCCTGGATTGCAATCTAAAAAATTCCTTTTTCTTGGGGGGGGGGGGGGGGTGCATTCCAGATTTTCTCTGCGACACCGTTTAATTTCCCTA
>JAPMOQ010053333.1:752440-771689 GCA_026543055.1 Argiope trifasciata | reverse complement strand
CAAAATATCGTATGAGATTTCTCGAATTGGGAATTTGTGCAAAATATTGTGCATATATTGCATAATATTGTATATTGTTTTGAATCAATTTTTGACTTTTATTTATTTATTTTATTGACTTATGTAATAACAGATAGTATAACGGGGTTGAAAATTGAAATCTATGCAATGTATATTTTTGTTGTTAATGCTTCCTGAATACTGAAAGCAAAGCTGAAAATGCATACTTTTTCTTTGATGTCAAATAATGAAAAACTTCGATGCATTGCTGTTAATGAACAAATTAAAACAAGAATAATATTTTTTTTTAAATGCAGATTTTATCAGAAGTATGTCTTTATTCCTAAACTTTATTGAACCGTATTTCCATAAAAAGTACATAGGCTTTGCAGTTTTTTAATTAATATTTAAAATCTCTGTAACGAAGAGATACCGAATATTCCATTTCAATCATTAGATACCTGTGCATCTTAAAAATATACGAATAAAAAGGGCAGGAAATATAAGTGGTGAAATATATATAATATGATTTAAAATTATGTAAGCAGATTGCATGTTCGAAGACATTGAAGAAGACTTTTCATTTTTAAGTTCGCTTTATTCCATCTCCGGAGAAAGGCAGGCGTATTTATAAGCAGGGCAGGCAAGTAGATGTGACGAAAAAGGGCAAAAATTAATTTTTTCTTGTGTTATATAGCATATTTTCAGAGAAAAAAGATTGTTTACAGTGCCGATATATTAAGTTTCTCATGGGGATTTCTGAACATGTGATTTTCAAAGCAGGGAAAACACCGAGATTTTTTTAATAAAATTATTTGTTTAAGGCAGCAACTTTTATAAACCCCTCTCACCATGACTCAAGAACTTTCCAAAGCATTTCTTGTATTAATTAAGTAAAGAAATGGATCAGGAAATAAAAGAATATTTCAGAATGAAGTTACTATCTGCTAAATTAGGATAAAACTTCAGAAATTAATTTGAATTTAAATTAAATGTTAAAATATCGTCACACACACATATATTATGTATATGCCTGTATATGTATGAATGTGTGTGTGTGTGTGTATGTGTGTGTGTATGTGTGTGTGTATGTGTGTGTGTATGTATGTGTGTATGTATGTATGAATAATTTTTCTGTAAAGCATCTAGCTGTTTCGAACACACTTTACATTTTTAAATTCTCTTTAATCCATCCCTTGAAGGCATTATTTATTTACTAGAGGCGCGGACAAGGCACGTCCGCCATAACACGCCATAAAAGCAGAAGTGGGGAAGAAGAGCGAAATAAATGATCCCTAGTCTTATATAACATGAGATATTGATAGGGAAAATGTTTCTTCACCGTGCTTGGATACGATGAAATTTTAATAAAGATTTTCTCTACCTGTGTCGAAGCCGGCAAGGAAAATACGGTGATCTTTAGAAGAATTTACTTGGCTGCCAATTTTCTATTCATTCACTTGGAATGTGGGAAGGCTTCGGCTTTTAGCCGATTCGGAACTTTTAGAAAGCTTCTATTGAATTAATTAGGTAGAAAAAGTGGAATGGGATCAGGAAATAAGAGAATATTTTAGAATGAAGTTAATATCGGCTGAACTGAGCTAAAAATTAAGAAATTTGTTAAATTTAAATTAGATTTTAAAATATCATCACACACACACACATATCAACCATAAAAGCATTATATAATTAAAACCAATTTCCAAAATTCACCAAAAATTAAATTATTTCGGAAAAACAAAACTAAAAAATATTTTCTAAACGAAACAAATTATGTCTTAATCGAAATTAAAATTAATTCGGAATCAAACTACAAAAAGTAAATAAAAATAAATGCAAAATGAAATAAAACCTATTTATGAAACAAACCTAAATTAAAATAATTCAGGAAACAAACCAAACCAAACTAAAAATTGGAATCCAAAATAAATTATTTCAGATTCGAGCAAAATTAAAATTTAAATTAAAAAAGTAAAAAAAAATATTGTGTATGCATATATAATAATAATATAAACTGGAAACAAATCTTTATTCTTTATCATAAGTTTAACATTAAAAAAAATTATTTTGTAGATACAGAATAAATATGGAAGAAAGAATATACAGAAATACATATATACAGAGAGTATTTTATGCATCCTATAAAATACTTTCAGAAATTTATGTTTTGGAAAAGAATAGGAGAAAATAATGAATGTAAATATTTTACCATTTTAAAATTGCAAAATTCTCCATCGAAGGCATTTTTCTGTTAAACGCATTTGCAAAGACATCATTATGAAAGGAACAGAAAAAAAAATTAAACATCGGCTCACTCTTTTGGAATTGATGCTCCTCTAATGTAAAACCTTCTATTGTACCGGAAGTTTTAACGAATAGAAAATATGTCATGCAGTAGACGTTACAAAATATCGATAGACGCTACTCAGATAAACAACTTTTCACTTTGCTATTTCTGAATAAGTTATTATTTAACATTTCGTTATTATTAACGTATGAGTTATTATTTAACGTGGGTACACAATGTCTGCTTCTAAATATTAACGCCAAGTCTTTCTACTCTCTTTTAAATGTTTGAGTAAGAATACTTTATGTGCGCCTTGAAAATTCTTATTTCAGACGAGTTAAAGCTGCTAAAATATGCAGCGCCTTAATTTAGTTAGTTAGTTCCTTTGTGCTAGGTGGAGTTGCTGTTCAGCGGTCTCATCAAGATTCCCGCATGGCTTCTGGCTCGGTTTTGGTATCGCACAGAGCTCGACTATTTCAGTAACACTCATTAGGTGCTTTATTTGAAGAATTTCAGTTGTGATAATAAATGAGTCAACTATTTACGCATACAAAGTGTATGGAGACCCATGAATTTCAGTTGTGATAATGAATCAACTATTTACGCATGCATAGTTATGGAGACCCATGAATTTCAGTTAAGATAATGAGTCAACTATTTACTCATACTTAGTGTATGAAGACCCATGAATTTCAGTTGTGATAATGAATCAACTATTTACGAATGCATAGTGTATGGAGACCCATGAATTTCAGTTATGATAATGAGTCAACTATTCACTCATACTTAGTGTATGAAGACCCATGAATTTCAGTTGTGATAATGAATCAACTATTTACGAATACATAGTGTATGGAGACCCATGAATTTCAGTTATGATAATGAGTCAAACATTTACGCATACATGATGTATGAAGACCCACAGTCGAGGTATCGCATAGAGCTCGACTATTTCAGTAACACTCATTAGGTGCTTTATTTAAAGAATTTCAGTTGTGATAATAAATGAGTTAAATATTTAAGTATGCATAACACTCATCAGGCACATATTTTGAAGAATTTCATTTGTGAGAGTAAATGAGTCAAATATTTTCGCATACATAGTGTATGGAGACCACATTTAAGTATATTCAATCATATCTTTCCTCGGTATAACTTATAAGAAATATTTTTCGAAGACGGTGATTACAAGGAATACATTAATATTTCTTAAGATTCAAATTGCAACTGAATACAAGTCGTGTTCTGTTTCATGTGCATTTTAATTTTAATGCAATGATTGGAAATATGGCACCAAAATATGTACTATGTTCGAATTAATTTGGTTTCTGCATTTTACAAAAAAAATTCTGTTTTCTGAAAAAAAATCACTTCATTAATTTCTTTTTATTATCTAAAATTTCTTACTTAAAAAAAATTTAGCGCAGAACAAAAATTAAATTTGAAATGAATCTTTGCAAGCTTTTTTTTCCCTCTCTTTTCCTTTTCTTTTTTTATCACTATTTTCTCACCCCCCCCCTCTATGTTTTTTTTCTTTTGATTCTTACAGTTCTTTTTTTTTTCTTTTTGCGCGTGTTTGAATTTGATTTTCGTCCTCATTATGCGAATAATTAATCCTGTGTTGGCGTAAGGAGTCACGTGTTAAGTTTATCAATTCTTTGAGCATTTTTTGTTCCTCACGATTCAACTTTGGGAATGATTTCTTTCATATGAAATGTTTTTGTAATTATTTTATTTCGCTTTCTTTAACGTTGATGTTCATTGTCAAAGAAGGGTTTGATATAGTTTTTAAGTGAAATATAAAATTTTAACTCAAATGTTCTAAGATTGTAGATAATTTCAAGGAATATAACTTTTTTCTATTTTGAATTAAATTTATTTTGAAATTCTCATTATTTTCGTAATCCTGTTTCTCTTATTACAAACTATTTTAACTTTCCACCATAAAATATTTCAAATAATAGAATAATTTCTTTTAAGTTATTATTTAGTATTAAATAGTATAATTTTTTAAAATTAAATATTTAAATTATATTATTTTTTTTTTTCTAATTTGTCAAGATTTTTCCCAATTAACAAACGTTAAACATGTTTCATCTGCTGAAATATAAATATTATTATAGTATCAGTTACTCTACTTAAGTGCTTTAAAGAAGCAAGAGCAAATATTGACAACTTCTCAATTTTTCAACATTTTGGTAATAAAATAAATTTTCCAATCGGAGGTGTATACTGCTATAATTAATGAATAAAATCAAATATTATATACAATTTGAGAAAATTATAGGGATGTAGTGCTTGATGTCAGTTGGGTTATTCCCTTCCCTTTTGGATAATAGATGGCGTTGCATGATTAGATACGCATCGCAGAGTGCTAGCGACTGTTATTACATTTGATCACACATTGGACGCCAATGTGATGGAATGAAGATCCTTATACTCACCAACCTTCACAATAAAAACCCTGAACATGGTTGCCGTAAGCAGACGAGTTTAAGTAAGGAGGGAAGAAGGCCTTAAAACAGACCACCACATTTGGCAAACCAAACGCTCTTCATTTGGCGAGAAATTTATTTCGCTTATGCTAATGATGATATCCGGTTCCGAACCGGTTCTTTTGGTGTTAAATGAAATACAGCCTCTTTCTTCCAGCTCCAAAATGTAATAGAATATCTCGGTTCTAAGCCGACTGACCCCAACTTTTAGGGTTACTAGGGTTTCTGGCGATGGTGTTGGCTGGAATTGTGCGGATGTTGAGGTTGAATTCCGCCAAGGATCGAATCTGCGATGATTGACTTTGAAGTTCTGTAACTTACCCATTCGACTAAAGCGATCGCTAATGTCTAGTGACTGTTACTGGCTTATTAATATGTCACCACAATACTCCCCTATTAATGAGTCGGTGTAGACGAATGATTTTTATATCACCAAGCGTTATGGCGAGCTAAGAGTGTGCTATTGTTTCTACGTCACGTGAGTCTGACGACTTTTTGGTTGTTGTGTCAAGTGAGTCTGACGACTTTTTGGTTGTTGTGTCAAGTGAGTCTGACGACTTTGCTTTGGTTGCGTTTTGCTGTGGGCAGATGGCGCCACGACAGCTGTTTGAAGGTTCAACATCCGAGGTCACCACTGACAGTTGGTCAGTAATATATACAGTGGAAGCAAGAGGATGTATGTTTTCGAGGACATTTCACACAAAACACATAGACAAGACGCCCTCACCTTCCAGAACAGCATCTCATCTCATCTTATTATAATTATAATGTACTCTTGGATGCGTACCTAATAAGGCATCGCCATCTATTATTCAAAAGAGAAGATGCAGCAACGCAATTGTTACAAGGAGATGGATTTAACGCAAGGACAGAAACTAAGGGCAGGGACCATTAACAAATTGAAAATGCTGCACGTGGGTCACCGGCCCCTACCAGGGCCTGATTGTCAGGGGCATACAGAGCAGTTACCCCGGCCCCCACATCGAATCTCTAACTCATCTCGGTATTGATTTAAAATCGATTGCAAAATTTTTACCGAACAGACAAAAATACAGGGAAGGAAAAATGTTATTATATACGTGTAGGGCCCGACTAATGTAGGGGCATATGGGCATTTGCCCCGGGCCCCCATATTCAAGAGAGCCCCCAAATCGAAAAATACCATAAACACGTTCTAAGCAGATTTCTTCATTACTGATGAAGTGATGCAGAGGGGGCCCCAAAGAAGTTTGTCTTGGGCCCCAATTAGGTTAAGTCAGGCCTTTGCCATTGCTGTTGATTAATAATAAATCCCACGAAATAGAATGAAATTTTGACATGCACATTAATTTTTTCTTACATAGCCAAACCTCTCTCCTTGGGTTTTAAAAAATCCTTCTTTTTTTAAGAATTATCGTGCTATTTGAAATTTGGTTTCATTTGTTTGAGCTATAGAAAATCATATTGTAAATTGCATTTAGTCGATTATTTATTATTTAGATGTTTTGCTCGATATGTCGGTTATTACATACCTAAAATGCCTAAGGAGTTTACATTCAGCAAAATACTTCACCAAAATAATGTCCGTTCAAAACTCTGGTATTATTAACATAGTAAACGCAGTATTTATTTTAGGAATTATCATGCCATTTGAAATTTGGTTTTATTAGTTTAGAAACTCAAATTGTATGTTGTATTTAGTCAATTATTTATTATTTAGATGTTTTGCACGATATGTAGGTTATCACAAAATGCCTATGGAGTTACAAATGCCTTATGGTTATTACAAATGCCCAAAATGCGTATGGAGTTTACATTTAGTAAAATAATTCCCCAAAATTACGTCCACTCAAAACTCCGGTATTATTAACATAGTAAACGCAGCATTTATTTCATTTTTTATTCAATTCAATTGTTATATCCACCTGGGACTTTATCAAACAATTCCTTTTATTCTTCCTATTATGTCTCGAGAATTTTTTTTTCTTTTTTTTTTCTGATGTGCTGTAATTCGTTTATATAAATTGAATTTCTGAACAACCATAATATATGTTTAAAAAACGACTTTGACTTTTTAAAAAAAATATCTAATTTCTTTTTGTTAAGAATAATCCTAAAATAATCGAAAATAAAAATAATAAAACAAGTCCATTAGTGTGACCTAAAGCCCTAGATTTTTTTAAGACTAAACATTGCAAGTAGAGTGTAAAATGGCTGCAATTTAAAAGAAAGCAAATGTTTACACAAAAAGTAGAAAAAAATTTGATTAAACAAATAGAATTAACATTTTAACAATGAAAACACAACTGAAAGTGACCCTTAGGCAAAGATTTAAGCTATTGATTTTTTTCTGTAAACATTATGTCCAAAAATTTCTTTTTCTTCTTTGTTGATATATTCTAATTGTTCTCATCCCTATGGAGTCAAATAACATTTTGCTCCTGATATGTTCTCAAAAGATCACATTGTGAGTTTTGTTATTTTGAAAATGAAAAGTTCATTTTTTTACAAAACTAGCTGGTCCCCGGCTCGTTGCTGTCGTTGAAAAAAATTATATTAAGTGAAATCAATCAATAATTTTACAATGTTTTATCGAAATAGGATGAAGGGTATGACTATATAAAATATGAACGAACATAATATTCATTTTTATTTATTAGATTTGTGTATTCTTTTAGAATTATAAAACTTGGTGTCCTTTCATAATGGTAATGAAAAAAACTATTTATTGTATTTCATGACTAGTTTAATATTCGTTCCGAATTCTCAAGTTTAGATTTAGAAAATGGGATTAAAATATTTTCTTTTAAAATTATTAAAAAAAGAATATATATACCATAAAATCATTAATATGGTTGAAACGGTAATTTTTTAAAATTAAGATGGTGCGAAATTGCATGTACTACGATAATTTTGGTGGTTACTGCGAAAAACGCTAAAATTTAATTAAAATATAAAAACCCCAGGGTTGGTCTCCCTCAAACTTTCTCTCATAATCTGTAATAAAGCTACTACCTCTGAGAATGACTTGCATGACATTTGCGTACTATAGCTACAAAATATTAAACTTTAACTTGGATTTAGCATTTCTAAAGAATCTGTTGTCTTCGAATTATTTGGTAATTAGTATATGGTAAATAGATGCGTTTGAGATTCAATTTTTTTTTTAAATTTTAGATAATTGTGCTATGCGCATAACCCTCCCGTAAGTAAATAAGAAGTTTCATCGCAATCGGGTGAATGGTTTAGGCAGACATAAGAGACATACAGACATTCATTTTTATTTATATAAGATGAAAATTGAGATTTCACAAATTGTTATTGAATAATTTATTTTATAAAGCACAAATTTTGTGAAGCTCCATGCATTTTACATACTTAAAAATGTGCCATCACCATATGACGGTATTTTAACACGGCTATTTCAAGGTGGAGGGTAATTCACCAGTCCGCAATCCAAAAAGCCTTTCTCTTCGCTTCTTAAAAAACCCCGCATTTTATCTCTGTCCAATCTCCGCCTCTCATTTCACATTGGCCCACTTGAGTTCTCTGTCGCCCAATAGCTGTTCAGCAAAATGCCTCTCTCAGTGGTACCAGTCGATCGTGGGAATGTCCATTAATGATGCGTCCTGTCTGTGACATGTGTTAATGAGAGTCCCTTCACAATGGGAAGTATTTAGCACCCAGAGGGTTTAACATTCCTTTCCTTTTGAAGATACGATAAGTTTCTTTTAAACGATGAGCCCCACGTGTGGTTCTTCAGCTGTGATGTCACTTATGACCAGATGCGACGACCACATGGGTGAAAAGATTCCTCATCTCTCAATCTGGAGGCATTTAACAATGGAAAGTTTTAACAGGTGGTGGCACAGCTGGCTGGAAATGCCTATTATTAAGAATGGGAAAGGGGAACGTTTCAGCCTATTTTCTGTGGTGGGTCTAATGCTACTTGGTCATACCAAGTCCGAATAAGCGTGTAGCTCTTTCGAATGAAGGCAGAGGTGTGCGCCTTTCGTTGTGAACGAGCATCGTTAAAGTGAAAGTACTATTTTCCTCGAACGCAATCCTTTTGAGCGGCGGTCGAACTCATTCATCCATCCGCAAGTCAGAATTTAGATCCAAATCAGAGAGCGACTCTTCCCTGATTCAGTACCCCCAGAGGTTATGGGAACTTGGAGGACTTTGCAGTCGCGACCTATTGAACGTGACCCAACTGCCATGAGCTAACACGGCGGTCTTTGGCCGAGACGAGGACAGAACTCACTACCTTTCGGTTGCGAGATTGACGCCCTACCAACCAGTCGACCGCGGCCCCAATTCTTTTTGTTCAGGTGTGATAAAGAATTAAGTATCAGCAAGCAAATAGCTCTACCCGTTTCCACATGGTATAAATTGTCAGTTTTGGTATTTTCACGTTTGGAAAGAATTCTGAAAAATTACTAATAACGAACAATGAGAAAATCTTGAAACGTTGTTCATACGCCATCTGATTGTTTGAATGAAGGGAAAAAAATCAGTCAATCAATCAGTTGTTTATGAAGATTTGTTTTATTGATATTTCCGCGATTCTTTGATCTTGATGATTACTTTGAACATATGTTTGTAATTTTTTTCATTACATTTAGCTCTAATTTTTTTTCGGGATGATTATTTTAATAATTATTTCGGAAAATTTCCTATGCATCTTTTTTACCAATGAGATTTTTTTTAAATGTTATTTTTACTATATGCTTTGATATTATATATGGGAATTTAGATTTTTAGAATTTTCATTTCTTGAAAGAGAAACATAGCTGCTTAATAAGGGGGTCCAATTTTAATTTCTTTTCTGTAAACACTTTTTACAGGAATTTAGATGATTAAAATCTTCATTTCTTAAAAAAGAAAAACATTAACGGAATGTGAGGGTCTATTTTTTTATTCATATTTCTTTTCTTTAAACATTTTTTTTGTAGCTTTAAGATAAGATAATTAAAAAACTGCTATTGTTTTATAAACCCATGCTTCTCTCTATAAAATAGGCGGGTATATGTGTATTTCTAAATTGAATGGGCTCGTCGCAAATTTAGTTTTAATTATATTAAAGTTTTAATATAGTTAAAAATTTAATATATTAAAATTAAAAAATTTTAAATTTTAATTATATTAAAGCAAATTTAGTTTTAATTAAATTATATTTAATTATCCCATTTTGAAGCAACATGAGGGCTATTTTGGAACGGACCTCGTGACTTTGAGCCTCTGTCAGATATCGAGGACGACATCTGAGCTCGCACCCCCCCTCTCCTCACCACTCCAGCGGGAGGACGTTTACCGTGCACCAGACCCGCTTACACGACAGTTCTTCAGTGGAATCGGGTCTCGAACCTAAAACACTCCGGTTCCGAAGCCGAGACCTTACCACCAGACCACCGCGGCCCCATCGCAAATTTAGATGGAAACATTTGAAAATTGTAAATTTATAAAATACTGGGAAAAAACTGTTCATTTGCAAATGTTTGCTGCGTATTTTTTCTTGCAATCATCGTGACTTTAAAGAAATTTACTAATCGCACATATTTAGAACGATATCTGAGTTCGAATCCCAGTTCAGGCATGGTTTTTCTTCTGTGTTCTATCTGTGAGGTGTGTGAATGTGCCCTCCTCCCTGTAAAAAGGCGTTGTCCAAGCGACTGGGAAGCATGAAGTAGCCAAGTCGTACTCTTGATCCTAGTTGGCGCTACTGCTAAACAAGAGACGCTCATTTCGGCTTAAATCGATGACAGATAACTTTCAGCGGGCTTATAAAGTGCCATAAGCCATAACAACAACGATAAAAATCCACTCTTTGTGTTGAATAGGGAATGATATATTCAGTTAGTTAGGGGTAGTTTATCTGTGTTATGAGAAAATGCCTTTGGCAGCAATGCTTTACTGTCCCTACCGTCACGAGAAAAACCCTGAACATGGTTACTGCAAATAGACGAGACTAAGTAAGGAGGGGAATAGGCATTTAAACGGACCACAACATTTGGCTAACTAAACGCTCTTCATTTGGCGAGAAATTCATTTCGCATATGATAATAACGGTATCCGGTTCCTAACCAGTTCTTTTGGTGCCAAATGGAACACAGTCCTTTCCTTCTTCCCCAAAATGAAATTGAATATCTCATTTCCAAGCAGACTGACCCCATACTTTTAGGGTTACTGGAGTTTTTCTCGTGACGGTAGGTCAGTATGTATAGTTGCAATTAGATGGTTCCTCTCACCAAACATTAATGTAAGATGTGCTCAATGCGGAATCCCCTTTCAAATGGATAGATTTTCAATGAATTTCCTCCTAGATCACCTGACTTGAAGCCTTTTGACTTTACCTACGGAATCTCTTTTGTTCTTCTAATATACTTCATGTAGATTTAGAGGATCTTTTCAGACGAATTCAAGAAACTTGTCTTGCTGTCACAAACTCCGAAATGGATCGCGTGTAGGCGGCATTGTTAGAAGAATGTAGCTTTGTATAGAGGTCGAAGGCACTAATTTTCAATTAGTTTTGTAGAGGTTTCAATGAATATATTATATGATAATATTTTTAAATCAATAAGAGTTAGTGGGTTTATTATTTTCTGACTTCACCCTTTTAATAATTATTTTGATAGCTATAATTATTTTATTAGCTAACGAATCTAATAATTTTTGCTGTGTATGTCTTATCTTTGAAATGAGTAATTCAATCACCATTGTGACGAATGAAAAACTTATCTAAATCGATCAAGTTTTTCGTTTAATATCTCACAATAGAAAATAAAAACCCAAGATTTGTGTGCTTATAGATTAGAGCAAATGAAATATTTCATTGACATTTTTATATTCATTATTACGATTGCTATTCTTCATTTTTTTTCTGATATTTCACTAATTTTTTCATGGGGATTATAAAGAAGAATCCTTTTTTAAACTTTTAATTATCAGTCTCTACAGAAACCAAAGTATTTTCATAGAATTAATTTCCTTATTTAATGAAATCGAGCAAATGGAAGAATGAGTCTAATTGTAATAGTTTAAGTGAAAAAAATGCTTGTGAAAAAACGGTGCCCTGTGTTTGTTGTAATTATTAAATTGAAAGGAATAATGCAAAGTGAACAGCTTTTTTTTTCTTTGGTAACGCTTATTCAATTATCTAATTCCTGTTTTTATTATTCCTTTTTTTTTGTAACTGCTGTTTAAATAAAGGTGTTGTTTTTTTTTTTTTTACATTTTAATTTTTTGGGGGGGGGCTCCTAACTGTGCCTAAGTAATTTTTATATACTTAGAATTGCATGTTGACCAATGTTGGTTGATGCTTTTTATGCGATTATTTTTGTTACTACTGCTATCTTGTTGTAATTTTTGATAAGTAAAATTAAAATAAACTGCTCCTTAAAATTTTAATGTTGATATTTCGTATTGTTTTAACTTTAATTAATTTTCTTTAAACTTTTTTCTTTTCCAAGTGTTCTTTTTCTTTGTTCCTTGGCTCTTTTTCTCATTTTGGCTTATAATTTAATTGTCTCTTTAAATTGCTGACTTCATTTGGCTAATTTTTCCAAATAAGGTTTGGCTTCTGTTTTTATAATTAAAGCAGGTACTAGACCTGCGCTGGCGAAAAGTCGCCAATAATGATTCAACCAACGCCAAACGGAATACCGTCGCTGATAACCTTTTACCGCCACATTTTTAAAGCAAGTCGATGTCATTTTGTCGCCTGCGCCCAAACGGCGATTGTGTGCTGTCGCCAAAAGGTCTGTTTGGGGAGATTTTCACTGGTATAGAGGGAAAAGTATCTTGAAGTATTAATTTGATATGAAACTTTTGTGCAATAAACCTTTGCTTTTATTGTCATCAGATCTTACGGCTATTTTGAATTGTTGCAGAGTATAAACTTGGTTAGTTTTATAAAAATTTCATTGCTATGAATAGTTTTGATATAATTAGAATTTACTTAGTTAATTACTTTCAGTATTTTGTGCCTCTTTTCGCCTAATTTTTAAAGAATAGTCAAATAAAATATTTCTTTTAAACTAAAATGGTGTATAAATGACATTATGCAACTTAATTGAATATCGCATTATGGGATTAGAGTTGATGATCATTTCAACTTTCTCTGCAACAAAAAGTTTAATGTTATAATAATGCTTCAATTATTCGAATTTGACTGAATCAAAATAGATAATTGAGTGTTTTGTTATGACAAATTGGTCTGAAAGGATTATAGCAATAGAAAATCAAATTCGAATTTAACAAACTGTATTATCTTACTTCAGGGAAGTTAATGAATCCCGACAACATTATTTGTTCCTGTAATTAAAAATTTGAGAAAAGGTTTATTTTTAATATTTTACATATTTAAGGAACAATAATAAGAAATAAAGAATAGGGAATTTTTATAAATGAAGTTATTATAATTATGTTAAAAAAGTTTTTCAATAATTTTAAGTGATGATTTCATTTAATATGTCAATCGTTAAAAAATACAGCAAAATCGTTTCAAATGTTTCTATAGAAGTTATGTAATAAAACTTCAGTTTTAACACAACTCATGTCTCGTGAGTTGAATATTTGTTTTTAATTTCCTTGTACAGGAAAGATAAGTTCTCCGGTGAATTATTTGCTTATCATTTCTGAAAACACGAATATCAAGCTAACATAAATTATTTACCAGTTTCAATTTGAATTCTACGTGATATTTCAACAAAATGTATATTTTCTATGTAAATAAAAATGAATGTTTGTCTGTATGGGTTCTAACACGCTGCCGTACCGCTCATCCGATTCCGATAAAACTTCGACAACATATTGCTTGCACCTAAGCGAAGGTTATAGGCATAATACAGTCATCTAAAGTAAAAAAAAAAAATATTTTCAGATCTATTTACCGCATCTATTATCCATGGATTAATCACCAAATAACTCGCCAAGGAGACACAAGAGATTCGGTAAAGATACTAAATTCAAGCTAGTCGTTATTTCAGAGCTATTGTACGTAAACATAATGTTAGTCTTTCTTTGAGGCAATAGTTTTATTATAGAATGTGAGAGAAAGTTTTAAGCGTTTCAATCCTAAAGGTTTAAAATTTTAACCAAACATTTAATAAAATTTTAACGTTTTTTGCAGTAACTTCCGAAAATATTATAGTGCAAATAATTTTGCACCATCTTAACTTTCAAAAAATTATCTTTTCAACTGTATGAAAGATTTTATGATATAAATATATTTTCTATGTTTATTGAATTTTAAAAGAAAATATTTTAACACTAAACTTGAGAATCCTGAGCGAATATTAAACGAATCATGAGATACAATAAATAGTTTCTTCCCTTTGCTATTCTGAAAAAACACCAAGTATTGCAATTCTTATTGAATACACAAATCTACTACATAAAAACGAATATTTGTTCGTTTGTGTTTAATATACTGTCGTACCATTCATCCTATTTCGATAAAACAATGCCAAATTATTGATTGATTACACATAACATTATTTTCAAAAATTATCTTTCCAACAATAATAACGATTTTATGGTATATATGTGTTTATGTTTAATTAATTTTGAAAGAAAATATTTTAATCCTATTTTCTAAAATTAAATTTTAGAATTCTGAACAAATGTTAAATGATTCACGATATACAGTAAATAGTTTCCTTCATTACCATTCTAAAAGAAGACCAAGCTTTACAATTCTAAAAGAATACACAAATCATATAAAAATGAATATTTGTTTGCTGAATAGAATAATAAAAATAGAATAAGTACTATTTAAGCTTCTCCTTTATATATCCTTCAATTTCAATGAATGTATTCATTGCCGATAAGAAAATAAATATTCTTATCATTCTTAACTAACCAAGATAACTATTTCAAATTCCAAACGATGTTTCCAAGATTATTTCTTCTGCGGCAGCAACGCGCCGGATACCCGCTAGTAGATTATAAAATGTATTTTTGATATAAATGTATGTAGAAAAAAAGTTAAGCAATCGGAGAAAATATTCGTATTATCGAAATTCCACTGTCGAAACTTTTTAGTTTCTTATTTATACCATATAATTTAATTTTACAATTGAAGAAACTATTCTTTTGTTAGAATGGACTATCTTCCTTTCTTATTATTTGTAATTTTTACTTACATTAAAGTAATTCTTCTGGTAATCGTGACTTTTGTCAATCATCTTATAGGTAAATAATTTCTGAAGAAATAATTCTTTATTATATGTATTGATTCTTAAGGAGGAAAGAGAAGCGACATCTAAAAAGCTGTGTTTTCGCAATTATTGTTCTGAAATGGGTTTTTTTACTGCACATTCGTTATACTGTTGCCTTTCAAATTGAGGAAAAATAAATTGCTCCCATCATTTCATAATGATTTTACGGTTGTTTCTGGCCTTGTTGGATATTTCAACATGTGTTTTTATATCGATCAAAATGGTTTTATTGTGAGTAGTTTCAAAGCATAATAAACTGCGGAAACAATGGAAAAATGTTAAATACAAGCATTAAAGAAATATGAATTTAACAAAATGCTTTATCTTACTACATTGCAAGATATTGAATCCCGATAGCATTACTGTTCCTTTAATTTTCCATACTTTCAGACAGGATTAAACCATAAAATCTGATAATTTCTAAGCTACATGAAGTGTTTCTATCAATTAATATTATTTATTTTGAGGGCTAATTTGAAATTTAGATATATTAATCACAGTTTTGAAAGTTTTGATTATACGATTAATGGTATTTTTCCTATGTCAAAATTATAAATATGAATTTAAGGAAGTATTTGTATCTTTTAACACATTTTATATCCACACTTGTGTTGGATTGTAAGATTAAAAATCTTAACTTAGTTTCAAACAGTTTTCTCTTTCTTCCTATTTAAATATTAAAAAAAAAAATGCGATATATTTTTTAAATGAATGGTTTTTCTTAACTCAAAGCAGAAAAAAGATTCTAAAATGTTAACTTTTAACTTGTTCGGATGTTAATTAGTTTTTGAATTATTATCGTTTGGTGACTTTTTTTAAAAAAATGTTTTCTGTATGATTTATTTAAGTACTTTGTGTTGGAGTATTTCTCCTAACAAAAATTAGCAGGGGAAAAAAACAGGCATCGGAATAAAAACAAATTTTTTAATGAAAAAACAAAGACATCTGCCTCTGCGGAATAATACAGTAACGGCTTGTTTACATTATTAAAAAACAAACATTCAATGATCGTTCATCCGGAAGTAGAACGTACTTCTGGTTACAAATGTTTATCCAATTATATTGCTCCTCTGTGACTGACGTCATGATTTGAATATGCAACGTTCGAATATGCATATTGCGCCGTATATGTTCAGCATTAATTCTAACTATATAAATAAAGTGTGCAAAGAATATAAGAAAATACAGAGGAAATAAAAATCCAAAACACTATTTACAAGCAACTTTTTAAACTGAAATCTCACTTGAAATACTAATTTTCATAATAATACAAAAAGTTTAGAAAATGAATGACAGAGAGAGATAAGCTGCTTAAAAAAATATGGAAGATAAAAAAAAATTCTGCTTTATTATATCTTGTCCTGTATCTTTTTTCTTTGATGATTGCACTGAAGTTCATCGAAAAGGTTAAGCCATTATTAAGTTAAAAGTTACGCTCATTCTATAGTAAAATTAACTTTCTTATTTATCATATTTTTTTAATATTTTTTGTTTGATTCTAAAGACTTATAAAACAACGAATATAACTTTCGATACGAACACAATTTCCGATTTAAATTATTGTTTTTTATACCTATTTAATTTTGAGGATTGATACTGAAGGAATTGTTGCCGTAACAACTTGTTATAACGCATATTTGATTATACCCTAAGTTTTTATACGGCGTGCTGAGACTTCAGCTAACTTTCGTGTGTTTTTTGCTTGCGACGTTTCTTAGTACCTGGCAATTTCACTTCCTTATTTGTTTCTCTTTTTATAAATTATTACTTACACATACATGGGTGTATTGGAAGCAAGTAAAATGTCAAAAGCAAACCAAATCTTTTACTGTACATATTTATTAAAACTGTTGAAGTTTTGAAATTCTTGATTAGTTTGTGATAAAACACTGGATGAATTGCAATTTCTTAACCACAACTGAAGTTATTCAAAGTGCAAGTCCGAATTATTCAATCTCCAAACATTCCTTTAAGCTCGAGTGTCGTCCTCGTCATATGACCTTGGTTCAAAATTGCGAGGTCCGTCCTTAAATAGCCCAAGTGTTGCTTTACAACGAGACGTTAATGTAAATAAATAAATAAGCAAACAAAACTAACAATCCTTTAAATGCACCAATTGCACTGATGATAACAACTCAGTGATGACAAATGCATTAATGATAACAACTCAGTGATCGTAATTCCATTGATAACAACTCGTTGATCGTAATTCCATTGATAACAACTCGTTGATCGTAATTCCATTGATAACAACTCGTTGATCGTAATTCCATTGATAACAACTCGTTGATCGTAATTGCATTGATAACAACGACTGATTGATGATAATTGTATTGACGATACCAACTCATTGATGATAATTGCATTGATGAAAGTGCGTGTGCGTACGTTATTTCAGAAGTACAACTACTTTCACGTATGTAACAAAGGACCAATGTTATTTGGAATCCTGTAAAAAAATATCAGAGTGATTGCAAGCAATAAACTTGTCTTGAAAATATTTTATTTAACTCTTTAGCCGTTGGTAAGATCTAACAGGAAATCTTTTCAAAGTGTTAATGACTAATCTTGCTTCTTTCCGAGATCTACCACTAGAGACTCTTGGTTATTTTATGGTACTTAGCTCTTTCTTTATCTGTTGAATTGAACATAAAAAGGCCTTAGCCAGGCACAGTGATAATCTGCTTTAGGTCATTCTTTTTTGAATCCCCTTCATGGACGATTTCTTTTTCTCTCATCTCTTCATTTCTTTTCATGGCACGTTTTCCTGAATTACGAGATGTAATCCTGCCAGATTCAGTGACAGATCTTTACGGTTTACTAAATGATCGAAGTTTGCTTTATTTCTTGAACGCTGAACATACTTTCGTTTTTTCCTTTTGAACATGTTGTAAAATGTGCAGGGATACTATGTGTTTTGTTAATAATTTTTTCTTCTATTTTATTCCACTTAATCATTTGTTTCAATAGAAATATTATAAATATCATTAAGTGGAAGAAAATTGGATGATTATTCCACCTAATCATTAGTTTCAATAGAAAGATTTCAAATTCCACTTAATCATTTAAAATCTTTCAATTGAAACTAATGTTTAAGTGCAATAATCATCCAGTTTTCTTACCACTAGTTAATGATTAAAAACCTTTCTACTGAAACAAAGGATTAACTAGTGGTAACAAAATTGGGCGATTATTCCACTTAATCATTAATTTCAATTGAAAGATTTTAAATCATTAACTAGTGGTAAGAAAATTGGATGATTATTCCACTTAATTAGATTCAATAGAAAAATTTGAAATCATTAACTAGTGGTAAAAAAAATTGGATGATTATTCCGCTTAATCATTAGTTTTTAGTAGAAAGATTTTAAGTCCTTAACAAGTGGTTTAATCGTCCTTCCTATCGGATGATTATTCCACTTAATCATTAGTTTTAATAGAAAGATTTTAAATCATTAACTAGTGGTAAAAAGAATGGGCGATTATTCCACTTAATCATTAGTTTCAATAGAAAGATTTTAAATCATAGTTTGACAAGTGGTAAGAAAATTGGGTGAAAATTTTCCTACTGTGCGTATTAGAGAGAGGTAATTTTTATACAAATTAGTTACCAATTCTAATGTATTTGTAAATTTGAAATGCAATCAAATGTTTTGATATTAATTGCTGTTCTTTTTGTCTTGTCCAATTTTATTGCCAGCTTTCATGGGAAAAGTTTTTAAAGATAAAGAGGAGACAAATTTGTTTGAGTATTAAAAAAATATCCAGTTGATTTATCCAAAATTATACAGTTAACTTATATTTTTTCTGATTTATGCAAGAGGATTAGGATTAAATTATCAGATGTTAAAAAAATAATTATGTTTACTTTCGTGGGAAGCAAATAATACTTTAATTTACTTTATCTTTGTAATTTACGGTTACAGAAATTTGCTGAAAATAATAAAATATTTTTCTCCTTATCTGTACTTCTAAACGCTTAAACTGTTTTCACGATTCACCAAATTTATCACAATTTATCTTCAAATTGTTTTACCTAAGCGCAAATAATTCTAATGTAACGCATTTGCAAAAATTATTAGATTATAATTATTAGATTCTGATGAATTGTTGCATAATTTAAGCTAAGGAATGAAATGACAGTTTGATTCGTGTTATGGGGAAATGAAATTATGTGAATCGCATGATTGCTTGCTATTATTTATTTATATATATATATATTGTGTGTGTGTGTGTGTGTGTGTGTGTGTGTGTGTGTGTGTGTGTGT
>JAPMOQ010053333.1:735563-750481 GCA_026543055.1 Argiope trifasciata | reverse complement strand
GAATGAAGTATCATCGCCGAGACATAACATCGTCGGTGATTTAATCTCTCTACTTGCGATTACTGCTCTTCGTCTCTTTTTCGTATTTTCCCCATCTGGTATGTGATATGTGTCGAATAATATCTTTAGCTTATTCTACACTTAAATATCATCTTATTCTACACTTAATATATGATGCAAATGAAATTGCTTTTTTATTCAAAATTATTACCTATTCTGTACATTGGCTCAATTTAAAATCAAAATATCATTTGTTCCTTTCAGTTTCTTGTCAATTTTGCGCTTCTATAGGCAATATTCGTAAATACTAAAAATACAACAAAGTTTAACGTTGGCAACTTATATATCATAAATATTATATATAATATATATATTATATGTAATTTTTTATGTAATATTTGAGAGAATAATAGATAAATTTTTTTCAAATAAGAACGAATTATCATCGCTAAGACATTGTATCGTCGATGATTTAATCTCTCAACTTGCGATTATAGCTCTTCATCTCTTTCCTTTCCTTTTTTAATCTTTCATCATTTATCGAAATAAATCTTGCAAGCTCTTCCAATTCAATTAAGAACAAAAATAGAATGTTAGATTTTGTTTATTTTTATCCGAAAGAAATAATAGAAACTTTTCCTTTTTTTTACCTTTGTTAAACCAACCGTTTCATCGTATGCTAATTTGACTAGCCATTTACCACCAAACTCGAGTATTCCTTCTATATCCGGCACCATCAAAGTAAAACGGGGTCCTAATTAGATTCTTATTTTGCGATCGATCGCGCTCTCTGGCGATCAATTACGAGAGAGACAAAGATATCATTCTCCGGTGGGCTATTCAATGTACCGTAACTAATTGTCATTCACTGCCTCCATTGAATAGTTTAAATAGTTTTAAAATTAATGGATTCAGGCGTTGTTTGTTTTCGTTTTAGCCCTTCGTTATCAGTATTGCGTTATTATATAGAAATTTTATACTATAAGCGTAGATGGCGTAGTTTGGCTAAATATGGCTCTTGTTCAAAAAAAGAGCTACTATCACAAATTTCAAAATACCATTTGGAACATTATTATTTTTTAAGTTATTTAACATTATTAGTTTTAAGTTATTGTTTAAGTCATTAACAGTTTAGACCGGCTTGAAGCAATCACGATATATAAATGTTTTTAACTATTGTTTTCAATTTTTCTGGCTGGCAAAAAAATTTTTGGAGCTCGACTGATTTTTAAATGGAAAAAAAAAAGTTTTTCTAAATATCGACGCATGTATAATTTGATGGTCTCGTGATTGTTTCAAACTGGTTTAAAATGTTAAATGACTTAATTATTTTAAGATAATTCGTAAGAATTCAGATAATGTGTAATTTGGAAATTGTATGATGCCTATAACCTTCCCGTAAGTGCAAGCAATATGTTGTCGATGTTTTATTAGAATCGGATGAGCGGTAAGGCAACGCAGGAGAGACATATTGAGAAGCATTCATTTTTATTTATATATACATAAGCGAATATAAAGTATTGAATAAAATCATGAAGCAGCCCATAAAAAAAGAATCCAAAGAAATGATTTTGGCCACTACAAATGCCAATAGAATTTTCATTTTAAAAATGTAATTAATTGACTTGATCGGTTGTTTGTGACATGCGCAAATGTTTTTGATCCTCTTAATGTACCACCTTACATTAACAACCATGAAATTATTTTTCTTCCGAAATCTGTTCAAGTTTAACCTTTTGCCCAACACATTCTTTGCTAAAATTAATGTTCAAAGCGAATGAAACAAACACGCTTCTCTTTTTTGCTGCAGATCTGACACACTTCTTGGAGAAACTGCTTCTTGAGGGTCATTTCTAACAGCTGTTGTTGCAATATTTTATGTTTTTTTTTTTGTTATTGAGAAGCAAATAAGAATTTTGTCGCATTAGTCATTTCTTAACACATTCGCTGCCACTGACGCGCCTGTGCATTACAAATAATATGTAATTGTACCAAACCATCCATGTTATTAGATGACACCTTCTCTACTACAGTTAAAAGCAAAGAAGGAGTCATCTAATTAGATAGATGGTCCTGATATCAAGCGTGGGTAGTGGCAATGAACGTTTTAACTATCCGAATAACCTTGAAAATTTTTCATGAATTAAATACGTGGTGGCCATATAATGATTAAATGTTTGACCACATGTGCAGCTAAAGCAAATGTACGAAATGAAACTCTATTTTATATAAAGACTATAAAAGGCGTGGGAATATAAATTCCGCTGAAAAAAAATAGCACTAAAAGTTGCCGATAGGAGAAATAATGGTATTGCTTTCCTATACGAATGAGGACATTTGCATATCAGATGGGAATATGTAAAATTCCTAGTACATGCGTGGGAGAATGAATTCCGAAGGAAAAAAAATAGCACTAAAAGTTGCCGATAGGAGAAATATTGATGCTGCTTTCCTATACGAATGAGGACATTTGCATATGAGATGGGAATATGTAAAATTCCTAGTACGTGCGTGACAGCATGGGAAGATAAAATTCGCAGGAAAAAAAAATTAGCACTAAAAGTTGCCGATAGGAGAAATATTGGTGCTGTTGTACTATACGAATGAGGAAATTTGCATATCAGAAGGGAATATGTAAAATTCCCAGTACGTGTTTATGTGTTCCTTGTGACGTGTTGTCTTAATAGACAACTCGTAAGAAGGAACGCATCGCTCAGTTTACTCTTGACAACCAATTTGTTCTAGATTGTTGTTCGTGATTGATTGTTGTTGTGTTCTAAATATGTGCCCTACCTTACCTCAGCGTGCTTTCCTAGTAAAACTGTTAGAGTTGAAATAGACAATAGAAGCGGGGAGTTACGTATAAGATAAATAAAATAATTTGTTAACATACAGGGTGTTTAAAGAAAGTTGACAAAATGACATCATAGATCCGTCATACAGCAAGGATCAAAAATAGCATAGGAACAGAGGGTCGCAAACGCTTATAGAAGGCGCTAGAGCCATGTGAGTGTGTTGCGATATAAACACAAGTTGTAAAAGTAATAAATAAAGCAGGTTGTGAAAGTAATAAATAAAGAGGACCAATAAAGGATGAATGAATTCTTCTTTGCATGGCATACTTGAAAATAACATCTATCTTCGGAATGTTTTCAACATAAAAAAACATTTATTGAGATTATAGTTTCAGTGTTGGAAGGAAAATTTTGAAATTAGCATTTAAAAGAGCAATAGCATGAAATCAAAGATATAACAATCAAAAGAATGCAATATAGGTGCATTTTGAGGTTGGTTTTTAAAAGCAACATATTTTATTTATTTTCTAATACTTTTATAATACTTTGAATTAGTGTTTATAAAATATATTCTGGTAACTTTCTTGGACAGTGAACAATAAAAAAAAAAAAATAAGTAATTGAAAATGCCTTTCAGAGTAAAATTTTTGTCTTTCTTTAACTGCTTTTTTCCCTTTTTAGTCATGCGAAATAAAGGAGGCAAAAAACAAATGAAATTTGAACATTTATTAACTACAGAGATGCAGTTTTATTAAATTTTCCCTTTGAATTTCATTAAAATGACACTTAGAAAAACAATTCCTAAACAAAAATAAGAATATTTTTTGGTTCTATTAATATTATTTGGTTCTATGAATTATGCTCATAGGACCAAAACATAATTTACTATTGTACTGATTTCACTATTCAGAAAATGAAATGAAATTCACTCTTTATGAAAAGTATTGAGCATTTTCTTTCTATTTTAACAAACTGGCACCCAAAATGACAAAATTTGTAAAGACATTCAGAATTTAAAAAATGACACCCAGAAACATAATTCCTAAACAAAGACTGAAATATGAATAATGAATTTTAACAAACTGACACCCAGATTTTTTTAAATGACATGCTGAAACACAATTCCTTATCAAACACTGAAGTAAGAATAGAGAAATTGAACAAATTGACTTCCAAAATGACAGAATTTTTAAAGACACCCGGAATTTTTAAAATGACACCCAGAAATATAATTCCTAAACAAAGACTGAAGTAAAAATAGTGAATTTTAACAAATTGACTTCCGAAATGACAGAAATTTTAGACATCCAGTCACCCAGAAACATAATTCCTAAACGAAGATTGAAATAAGAACAGTGAATTTTAACAAATTGACAATCAAAATGACAATTTTTAAAGACACTCAGAATTTTTAAAATGACACCCAGAAACATAATTCCTAAACAAAGACTGAAGTAAGAATAGTGAATTATGTTCATAGAACCAAAACATTATTTACTATTTTACTGAATTCACTATTGAGAAAAGGAAAAATAATTCACTCTTCATGAAAAGTAAGCATTTTCTTTCAATTTTAAAAAATTGAGCTTATTATTCCCATTCACAGTCACATTTAAAAAAAAAAATATTTGCAATAACGTTTGATTTGATAAAAATATCTTTCGCAATGTGGAAATATTTGAATGAGAAACTTTTGTAATTACCCACTTCCATGCAAAAATGTGCATGATTTCTAACCTGTAAACAAAGAATAAAAATTATTCGTCACAGGAAAAAGCATAAACAATTTTATATTTTATTCAGGAAACATTAGTTGCGTGTGTTAGGTATAGATGTAACACTCGGCAATTGCGTGCGTGTCATAGATTCTGCTTTTCTCTTTCGTTCATTTATTTCTTATTTCATTAATTAAAAAAAAAAAAAGCTTTCAAGGTTTTGGATGTGAAAGAAAAATAGCGTGTTTACACGTGGCGCCATCTTTGAAATAAGTAAAGAAGGAAATAGAATGAATTAATTGCAAATTGATGACTACTAACGTGAAAAATAAGTTAGGGGAATAAAAATTGAGGAAATTTCAATATTTCAAATTCTTGGATTGCTTTTAATTTTTATTATTTGAAATTTTTTATTTTTAAGCTTATAATTCTGAAGAAATATAAGCATTTCCGTACCGTTTTTAATAATATTTTATTTTAGAGTAAATTTAATTTTTTTTCTTTGAAATTACGTTGATTTTCTTATAGGAAATACTGTTTCCATTAATTAATAAAAACTTTTGCATTGGTTGCCCCGAATATTTGTTGCTCTAATTTAATGAAACACTCGTTTTATGCCTATGAAAATTGTGGTCTAAACTGTTTCAAAACCTTACTTATGAAGTATTTTTATTCCTGATTTGTTTTTCACAAAAATTAACAAAAATTGTTAGAATTAGAAGCTAGTATGATTTAATTGCAAATTGATGACTCTACTGACGTGAAAAATAAGTTAGGAGAATAAAAATTGGGGATATTTCAACGTTTCAAATTCTTGGATTGCTTTCAATTTTTTTTTTTTATTATTGAAATTGTTTCTTTTTAAGCTTATAATTCTGAAGAAATATAACCATTTCCGTATCTGATAGAAATAATTATATATATATATATATAGTTTTATTTTGGAGTAAACTTAATTTTCTTTCCTTGAAATTACGATGATTTTCTTAAAGAAAACAATGTTTCCATTAATTAATAAAAACTTTTGCATTGGTTGCCCCGAATATTTGTTGCTCTTATTTAATGAAACACTCGTTTTATGCCTATGAAAATTGTGGGTGAAGCTATTTCAAAACCTTACTTTTGAAGTATATTTATTCCTGATTTGTTTTTCACAAAAATTAACAAAAAATATTGTTAGAATCAGGAACTAGAATGATTTAATTGCAAATTGATGACTCTACTAACGAGGAAAATAAATTAGGAGAATAAAAATTGAGGAAATTGAAAGAAAATATTCAGTTCTGATGGACAATTTGTCATATTTTGAGGGTTTTGCGCTTGTTTTAGGGGACTGGTCATGTGTTTTCCCTAATGTATAGTATAGTACATACTGTATAGTAGTTCCCTACTGTACGTCTGCTTGTAGATTAGTAATGTATAAAAAAGATAGTTGCGTTAAGAAAAAATAAAATAATGGCGACGATTTTTCAAATAGTGATTATGAAGATAATAATTCCTGCTACTGGAAAAAAAAAACATCACCAACTAGACAGTGTACATTGTACTCCCGTAAAAGAAATTCCAGAGGTAAACCAGTGAGCAAAGCGACCAAGTACCAGTGTACAGAATGTCATGTATCCCTTTGTGTTGCCCCTTGTTTCAAAAACTATCATACAAAGACTAATATTAAACTTTTTTTATTCGTCCGAGATAATGCGGGATAGTAAACTAATATTAAAACTGAATGTTTTTATACCCATAAAAAGTTAAAAATTCAACTTTTAAAACCTATATATTTTGTTTTGTGTACAAAATGTCAAGTAACACTTTCTGTTGTCCCTTGTATTAAAATCCATCAAACTAAAACTATTACGTCGCTTTCTTTCTTCTTTCGCTTGAAATAATTCGGGATACAACACTAATATTAAAACTAAATGCTTTTACGCATATAAAAATTAAAAAATTCAACTTAAAACCTACATATTTTGTTTTGTTTCATTTCGTTTCTTTGTGTTTAATAATAAAGTTAAACAATATAATGATTTCTTGCAATTTTTTTTCAAAAAATGTGTAAGGGAAGCGATTAAATGTCTGTCATGTGCTTCAAAATATTTTTATTTCTCTCACTTAACCTATTACCCATACCGTGTAATTATGTCGGTTTCTTTCGGTCACTCTCAATTTATATTTGTATATAAAAATTATGATTTTATGTTTATCTCTTAATTTATGGATATCGGATTATTATATAATAATTTATAACAGATTGTACCGAGTAAGCAAATGAAAAGTGAAAGAAATAACCTATTACGTGGCCAATTATTTCCAATGAACAGACAGTTTTCCAATTAAATGATAACACGCATGTCTGAACAGTAATTACACCAAAATCATAAAAGGTAATTGTTTAATAATAGATTCAAGCCAGACTTAATAGCAAGGGATCGATTCTACCGTTATTGGTTCTTAAAATGGGTTTGTATTGATATGTTCCGTTCTTCGACGTAATCTTAAAACTTGATGCGTAATTGTAAGTCATAATAACAGCTCATATTTATTAATCTATATAAATAAAAATGAATGAATGTTTGTCTGTGTGTCTTTTATATGCTGCCGTACGGCTCATCCGATTTTGATGAAACTTCGACCACATATAGCTTGCTCGTACACGGTTATAGGTATAATACAATAATCTGAAGTATAAAAATAATTTCAGATCTATTTACCGCATCTATTAACCATGGATTAATCGCCAAATAACTCGCCAAGGAGACACAGCAGATTCTGTACAGATGCTAAATTCAAGCTAGACGTTAATATTTCGTAGCTATTATATGTAAATGTAATGAAGTCTTTATTTGAAGTAATAATTTTATTAGAGAGTGTACGAGAAAGTTTTAGGGGAACTAATCCTATAGGTTCAAAATTTTATGAAATCATTTCATAAATTTTAATTTAATTTTATATCATCTTAGTTTTTAAAAAATTATATTTTCAACTATATTAAAGATTTTATGGCATAAATATATTTTCTATGTTCAATCAATTTTAAAAGCAAAATATTTTAATCACATTTTCTAATATTAAACTCTAGAATTCTGAACAAATATTAAACGAAACTCGAGATACAGAGATAGTTTTTTCATTACCATTCTGAGAAAAACACCAAGCTTTAAAATTCTAAAAGAATACGCAAATCTAATATATAAAAATGAATATTTGTTTGTAGAATAGAATAATAAAAAATAGAATAAGTACTATTTATGCTTCTTCTTTATATAGCCTTCAATTTCAATGAATATATTCATTGCCGACAAGAAAATAAATATCATTCTTAATTAAACAAGATAATTATTTGAAATTTCAAACGATATTTCCAAAATCATTTCTTCTGTTGCAGAAACGCATCGGGTACTAGCGAGTATCTACATAAATTCCACCCAATAAAGGTTCGACTTCAGTGCAAAATGAATGGGACAATATCTTCTAGATTAGAATCCATTTCCTTTGTAGAATTCAAACCATGAAATCTCAATTTGAAGGCAAAATGAGGGCGATAATATCTTCTAGATTAGACTCGGTCTCCTTTGTAGAATTATCTTCAAAGAGATATCAAATTATGTTAGTAGTATGCCTCAAACTTTGCCATCTATTTAGAATTTCTCCTTTGTTAAGGGAAATGCATTGAAGTTGCGAGAGATTTCGAGCTCAAACAATTATCGTTGCATTTCTATAATTATCATTGCATCATGCATTACATCGGCATTAATTATCCTAGTATTTTCGTCTGTATCAAAAGTCCAATATCTTAAAATGGAATACATTTCCATACATTTTCTTTCCAATGACGTGGATTCAGTTCTAAATGTGCGTTGGAGGGGGGAGGGACCGTGAACGCTTGATTAGAATAATAAATTATGAATTCTTAACATTTAATTGGGGAGTTGCGATCTACGAAACTACATTTCATTTACACTCAAATTTTCTAATGAATGTATTAGTATGAAAAACTGCCAATATAATTTGCAGATTTTGTTTTTGACATATGGATATGTTTTAGAAATTTTTCAAAATATATTGTCGCTAAAAAAGGTAAATGTGTTGGAACATACATTTTCTTTTCAAATTACATGTTGCAATAAATATTATTCTTGTTGAAAATTGTTAAAAAGAGGGCAAAATTTCATAGAAGAATTAATTTACCGGACATCGTATGACAGAAAATACGAAAACTGCTGTCTTATGAAACTAGTCAATTTGATATAACGAAGGAAATAGTTAAAGCGAGGGCAAAATTTCATAGAAGAATTAATTTACCGGACGTCGTATAACAGAAAATTCGAAAACTGCTGCCTTACGAAACTAGTCAATTTGATATTATGAAGGAAATTAAGACGAGGACAAAATTTCCTAGAATTAATTTACCGTACATCGTATGACAGAAAATACGAAAACTGCTATCTTATGAAATTAGTCAATTTGATATAACGAAGGAAATAATTAAAGCGAGGGCAAAATTTCATAGAAGAATTAATTTACCGAGAATCGTATGACAGAAAATTTGAAAGTTGCTGCCTTATGAAACTAGTCAATTTGATATAATGAAGAAAATTGTTACAACGAGGGCAAAATGTCCTAGAAGAATTAATTTGCCCTACATCGTATGACAGAAAATTCGAAAATTGCTGCCTTATGAAACTAGTCAAGTTGATATAATGAAGACCTTTACTGTAAGTCAAAAAAAGAAAAAGAGAGAAGAAAAAAAGAATAAGATTGTTGCAGATAGATTCTATAGAAAGTACAAAGATCAAAAGATTAAAAGAAAAAGCGCATGAAAAATCAGCCAAGTTGAGTTGGATATGCGCTGCTGTGAGAAACCGACATCCGTTAACCAGTAGGGGGGAGGGGATCTCCAGAAAAATAGAAGCAAAACATTTCTGTCATGAGAAATCGCTTGAAGGGAAGTTGGTAGCATTTCGGAAGCTATCGAGCGTGTTTGATCGATGGCTTATTTCTCATGCTTCTTAAAGATAGGAGTGACATAACATGTAGAAGGATTAGGTCCCTAATTAATCTAATTTCCGACAAATATCATTGCTATGATCGAATATGTTTCATTTCTGATATGATTTTTACTATATAACAGTTTGTAATTGGTTTGAATAATTTGTCATTTATTTTCGCAATTAATCTAGCTTAGAGATGCTCTGTATTTTTTCTTGTATTCATCTTTCGTTTCACATATGTTAATAAATTCAAATATGTGGAAAGAATCAAATTGCCCTTTGTTCGATTTTTTTAAAATTATGTAATTCAATTAATTAATTTTAGCGAGTAATCTTTTGTTAATGTGGTTTCGCTTTCTTCAAAATGGTTTGGTAATTGTGATTGCCAACGAAAATATTTCATTGGTAAAATTTGAGATTAAATATATATTTAGGGGAGAAAGCAGATTGAAGGAATTCCGTTCTGTATTAAATTATTTCTATTTTGTATCTTGCTTATTTTTTCATTTCGATTCTATAATTATCGCAATATAATTTGATAAAAATTTCATACAAGTTTGCTTTTCTATTAATTTCTTATGGACACATGTAAGAAGATTAGAGAGTAACCTTTCGTAAATGTGGTTTCACTTTCTTCAAAAGGGTTAGGTGATTAGAATTGTCAACGAAAATATTTCATTGGTAAAATCTGAATGTAAATATATATTTAGGGGAGGAAGTAGATTGAAGGAATTCCGTTCTGTATTAAATCATATCGATTCTGTATATTTCTTAGTTTTTCCTTTCGGTTCTATAATGATCGCATTAGAATTTTATAAAAATTCCATTAAGTTTGTTTTTTTATTAATTTATAATGGATGCATGCAAGAAGAATTATTTGTTGGAGCTAGGAGTCTTATAACTGCTGGCTTTCTTTGTTAAAAATAGACCACAACAGAAAAATCGATTTCAACGCTATGCAGAAATAACCTTTTCGACCTTCATTAGCCAATGAAGATGGAGAAAAATTCGTTTACAAACTGGAAAATATATAAATCTGTTGTAAAAATACTCTGAAATATTATTAAAAGAATTAAATTATATTATTAAAAGTTTCAATATTATGTTATGAAGAGTTTTGTTTTAAATATTCTGATCATTTGGTGATAAATTAAGATATTTTGTATGTTGTAATTTTTTATTTTCACTTCAATTCAAGTGTTTAATTTTTTCAATTCCCGCTTTTAGTTCACACTCTCCATATATATATATATATATATATATATATAATATAATATAGAAATTTTCAGTCGTTAATGAAATATTTTTTTATTTATCCTCTCAAGTTCAAATAACATTTTTTAAAACCTTTAGTGGATGACACTTGATGTTATTACAGGTTTTTTTTTTCAAATAATAATTAGTTCACTAAATTTTTCCAGTAATTTTTATTTGATCGCCAAATAGATGCCAAATTTTTCGCCAAATTCAGAAATTAATGACTCGATACCCGATCATAAATAAGATAATATAAGATATATATAAATAATATAAGAAAATAAGTAGGAATTGAATTTAAAAATATATATTGTTTTTTCTCTTTTAAAAAGAAGGATATAACATTTTTTAATTATTGTGTATGTTATTTGATTTCAAAGGCCACGGAGGCCTGGTGGTAAGGTCTCTGCTTCGGAATCGGTGGTTTTCAGGTTCGAGACTTGATTCCGCTGAAGAAACGTCATGTGAAGGGGTCTCTTGGTCGTAAACTCTGTCCAGCCAAACATCCTCCCGCTGTTGGGGTGTGGACAGGGGGTTGCCAGCTCATGTGTTGTCCTTGTCATTTGACCGTGGCTCAAAATGACTAGATCCGTCCTAAAATAGCCCTAGTGTTGCTTTACAACGGACATTAAAGTAACTAAACTAAACTAAACTTGATTTCAGATTAAAGTTTTCATTGGTTACTTGGCAGCTGAGACTCAGAATTCCACCATGTTCATTATTTGTGAATTGTAGAAAGGGCTTCTACTGTCTTGTAATTTCTATTAGTTTATAATCCGTTTTTTAGTGAACATAGTGTGACTTGAAAACCTTTTCAGTCAACTTATCTAATTTTCCGTAGGCCCTGAATTATTTTATGCACCCTTACTTCTCTATTTCTGCTAAACACTTTTATTTAACTGGACTTATTTCACGGTTATAAACATGAATTTTGTTCCCCAATTTCTTGATGTGCTGGAGGATTAAGATTTTGTATAATTGTGTATTCTCAAAGAAGAAATCCTATTTTAAAATTTGCAAAACTTAATTATCAGTTCGTAACAAATTAAGTTAATATTATGTATCAAAGCAGGCATCTTATATTGAATTTCTGTCGGTACATCTCAAACTTAATAATTTAGTGGTTTAGTTTAGTTTAGTTATATTAACGTCCCGTTTTGAAGCACCTTTAGGGTTATTTTGGGACGGACCTCGTCAAGTAACGCCTTACAATCCTAATACCAGTTATTTGTTATCTAATCTTCAACAATAGAAGTCACACTAATGTTACTTTAATTTGAATGACACTTATAACTCTAACCTCTACTACTATACCGAGCAAAATGCATTTTTTCGTTGTAAATAAAGAGTTTTGAATTTTAGTTTATCTTCCCAATAATCATAAGTCAAAATTATTCGACGGCCCGTCTATACCTCATTAATCATTTCTTTAGAAAAAAATGACATGTTCAGCCATAGAGGTTCACCGCCAATAGACAGCGTCATTCTTAATATGTCTGTTGAGAACTAGTTGAAGATACATAATATACGGCTTTAAGGTATCCGCATACGTTCGAAATAAAAAAATTGAAAAATTTAATTTTTGAAAATCTATTTAAAATTATAGTTTTTAGATGTGCTGTCAATTATAATACAAAATACTATAACCTGTTTGAAAATAAATTTTCAGAAATAAGAAAATTTTTAGTAACTTTTAATGAAATTTTATCAAAACGATTAACACTCTACGCAAAATGGTAATGCATCGATCCTATTTTTCTTTGTACACAAGTTATAGAATATAATTATGAATGAAATGAACCAAAATCTAAGAAACATTTTGAGATACAAAGAAGTTATGTGTAAAAATATGCGTTTGGATGCATTTTTTCCATCAATTCACAACTTAATTCTTCCAAAAACACCTATAAACGAAAAAGTATTTCGCCAACATAAAAACTTTTGGTTCATTTCATTTCTCATTTTATTTAAAACACACGCTGAAATTTTTATGGTAATACCTATAATATTATATGAGATATCATGTTAACGGTGGAGAATTTTTATGGAAATGAAACTATTGAGAAAATTGAAGTGAAAGATAAATTTTAGTTGAAAACTATGTGACCCTGGATGACAGGTCAGGCCTTCCTTTACCTAGAAAAGATAAACCGTTTTGTAAAGCGGAAAGGCTGAACTACTAGATATAACAATATAAAATAAACAATTAGTCAATGTGGTCGATAACCAGTGTTTTAACGTAGCCGGATACCTTAATAGTAGAACCCGAGTCGCCACCATCAGTTCGCTAATTTATGTCGAGTAAATACTGACCTTACCTTGATACTTATTCTATGGCTTCCTACATTCCCTATCTATACAGATGAGGATTTCCATTTATATTCGGAAGCCTTTTCATTTATCCTACATGTTTAAAGTAGACTTTTCTTTTCCAGTTTTGGATTTAACAAGGTAGTTAAAAAGAGTTTAACATATTGGAAGCATGGTAATAATGACTGTCAAAAATTGACTGCTATAATAGAAGGAAAAAAAACCCATGAATTTTCAAAACTGTCATTTCTTTCATTTCTTGACAAGCTTTTTTATTCAACGGATATTCTATGGTTTCTTTCAACCTTTAGTGCCCCAAGCCATCTACAAGAGCGGTAAATTTCCTTTATTCTTCGTGTATAAATAGTTAGGTTACCCCTTTTGAATATTTAAATACAGTTCTCATGAATAAAATTATCTTATTTTTGAAATATTAAAATAAACAATTGGGTAAAATGTGATATGCGTTATTGGTGTTGGCTTAAAAGCATATTGATTGGATTCTAACTTGTTTGAGGGCGTTTTTATCAGTCATAAAATACAAAGTGGTTGTAATGACTCGAAAAACTTATGTAACTAATTTTAACAATGTAAATAATTCAGTCATTTTGTAATTATTTTATCGTCATTCAACAATTTCTTAAAGAAGTCTATTCATCATGATGATTGGAATTAAAATTTGACTGGCATTTTCAGCGATTCAAATCAAGAAGAATATATATAATATGTATATAGTTATAGATAATTTCTATATAATATTTAAATTTTATTTCATTCATTTACTGATTTTAATTATAGATTAAAGCATTAAATAAGGCTTATAAGGGTTAAAAATTGGCTCTTCTAACAATTTTATGCATGCTAATTTTTTCGTCTCCAATATTGAAAATTGCATTAGTAAATAAATCACTTTAAAAATACACTTTTATTCTCGTAAATATACATTTATTGGCAACTTAAAATATTTATTTTTACTTTAATTATTTTCTACTTCTTTATTTAAAAAAATTATAATCTGTTGTAATGAATGTTGTGAAATCTTGTATTCAATTTTTTTTTTTTTTTGGTTTTCTTAAATAACCGTCAGCTTTTGCTTGAATTCAAGTTTGATTTAAAGTTATTAATTGATTATTAAATTTTATAACTATTGTATTTATGAGGAATACGCGTTTGTACAAAATCCAGGTCATCAGGAAACGAATGTAAAACTGAGTGAAAAATTATTTTTACCTATAAGCAGGAAAAAATTCAAATCAAATAAGAGTTATCAAATTAAAAACACGTTTTGAAAAGCATTTTTATTATTGTACAAACTCGCTGAATTTTTAAAATTTATTTACTTATTATTATTACTTTAACTATTCTTTTTTTTCATCGTAATCTTGATATCTATTGTTTTCTGAACTCACTATCTGATGGACCGGAATGAAAATTAATGAACATATTAAATCTATAATACACAAAACTAGGTTGTGCGTGAAAATATTTTATCTATTCTTTACTTATGAAAGTATCTGAAGACAAAATATTTTCGAAAATTAATGGGCACATTAAATCTAGAATACACAAAATTAGATTGTGTAGAAAAATATTGGATCTATTCATCACTCATGAAAGTATCTGATGAAAAACATTGTCTTTCAGATCACTGCCAATCTCTTGGCCTTCATCTGTGTCAGCGTGGTAGGCCTCTTCGTTCACAATTTGATGGAGCGTGCTCAGCGAAAAGCCTTTCTCGACACCCGGAACTGCATCAAGGCACGACTCGAAATGGAAGACGAAAATGAAAAACTGGTAAGTCCCCCCCCCTATTTAACATGTGTCAGGAGTATGTGAAGCTTTCCCCCCTATTT